>JAXQQM020088149.1:0-32021 GCA_034641835.2 Pinus albicaulis | reverse complement strand
AGTATATATTATTAATGATGATAGATAAGAGATGATTACAATGAGGGATCGCCTAGGCTTTAAATATAGCCTCAAGGTGTCCCTTGGCGAAGAGGCATGATCTTTGATCATGCCCTTCCACATTAATAACCTAAGATAACTAAATCTAATTAATAACTAATAAAATATACATAACATTGCCCCTCTCTTAAGATGCTTTGTCCTCAAAGCATACGTAATGATGGGTGTTGCTGGCGAAACGCTTCAGACTCCCAAGATGCTTCTTCAATGGGCAAGTCCTTCCACTTGATTAAATATTCGGTAATAACATGAGAGCGCAGCTTCTTATCACGGGTAGATAGGATACCTTCGGGCTCTAGAACGAGCTTGCCTTCATCATCCAAAATGGGAAGTGTTGTTTGGGGCAACTGATGGTTACCCAATGCCTTTTTTAAGCAGGACACATGGAAAACATTGTGAACACGACTGGTATCGGGAAGGCTCAACCCATAAGTGACTTGACTGATCTTTTTAATAATTTGATACGGACCATAAAACTTTGGAGCTAATTTATTTTTTCCTTTTTGTTTAAGGGACAACTGCTTGTATGGTTGAAGCTTGACAAACACCCAGTCTCCAACTTCAAATGATCTCTCAATGCGATTATGGTCAGCTTGTTGCTTCATACGATTTTGTGCAACACTCAAATTTTCTTTTAGAATTTGGACGACCTTTTGGTGTTCTTCTAGTTGATTTTTTACTGCTGGCAAATTAGTTTGAACTGGAGCAAAATCTTTCCACTTCGGAGGCTCATATCCATATAGAGCATGGAACGGAGTCATTTTTGTCGATGTATGGTAAGTAGAATTATACCACCATTCGGCAAGATGCAACCATTGGACCCACTTATTTTGTTTCTCCGTAGCATAACACCGTAGGTAAGCTTCCAAACATTTATTAACAACCTCTGTTTGCCCATCTGTTTGAGGGTGATAAGCTGAGCTCATATTGAGGTAGGTTCCAACATGGTTGAACAATTCCTTCCAAAAGTTTCCTTTAAATTTGGCATCCCTGTCACTAACAATAACTTTCGGAAAGTCGTGTAGTTTATAAATATGTTTGCAGAATATCTCTGCAATTTGCTTTGCAGAGTCTGTTTTTTTAATAGCGATAAAGTGAGCATACTTAGTGAGTCTATCTACTACAACGAAGATCTTATCATTTCCATCCGATACAGGTAATCCTTCAATAAAATCCATCGATATTTCTTCCCACTTCTGAGCCGGAATATTTAAGGGATGAAGTAAGCCAGGTGTCATAATGTTTTCAGTTTTATTTCTTTGACACTTGTCACATTCTGCAACATATTTTTGAATATCGTGACTCATACCCTTCCAGAAAAATAACTGACGTGCATTGTAGTAGGTTTTGAAATATCCTACATGTCCCGATGACATGGAATCATGTGATTCCTTGAGTATTTTTGATATAAACTTGGATTTGGAGTTTAGATAAATTCTCCCTTTGTACCATAAGATATCGTTCTTCCATTCAAATTTTGAATTCCCTGGGAGATTGTTGATTATAGCCAACATGTCCGGATCTTTGGCGTACTCACTTCTAATCTCATTAAGCCATTCAGGCACAACAATTTAAACTGCAAGTAATGTTGTTTCCTCATCTTTTCTAGACAGGGCATCCGCTACTACATTGTCCTTTCCTTTCTTGTGTAATATCTCCATGTCAAAAGCGGCAATCTTCTCGATCCATTTTTGTTGTTCTTCAGAGAGTGTTTTTTGCTGAAGGAGATACTGAAGACTGTTATGATCGGTTCGGATGGAAAATTTACTTCCTAACAGATATTGTCGCCATTTGGCCAATGCATGCATAATTGCGAGCATTTCCTTACTGTATGTGGACTTGAGACGCTCACGTTTATTTAGTTTTCTGCTTTCAAAAGCAATAGGGTGCCCCTCTTGCATTAACACTGCACCAATACCGAATCCAGAGGCATCACATTCAATGATAAATGGTTTAGAAAAGTCAGGAGTTGCCAATACTGGTGCATTAGCCATTACTTCCTTCAAATCTTCAAAACATTTCCCTGCTTCTTCATTCCATTGAAACGAATTTTTCTTTAAAAGATTTGTAAGAGGTGCAGTTCGATGCGCATAATCTTTAATAAATCTTCGATAATATCCTGTTAATCCTAAAAATCCTCTGAGCTTGGATATGTTCACTAGTTTATTCCATTCCCTTATAGCCTTAATCTTAGAAGGATCCACTTTTACTCCTTCATGGGATATTAGGTGTCCCAGATATTCAACTTCTTCTTTTCCAAAGGTGCATTTGGATTTTTTTGCATAGAATTGATGGTCTTCTAGTAACGTAAGAACTTTATCCAAGTGTTGCAAATGCTCCCTCCAGGTTTTACTATAAATCAAAATATCATCAAAAAATACTAGTACAAATTTCCTAAGATATGGACAAAATAACTCGTTCATAGTGGCTTGGAACGTAGCTGGTGCATTTGTTAACCCAAAGGGCATTACTTTAAATTCATAATGACCTTCATGTGTTTGAAATGCAGTTTTTGGTATATCTTCCAATCTAATTCGGATCTGGTAATAACCCGACCTTAAATCTAATTTAGAGAAATATTTTGTGCCATGGAGTTCATCCAACATTTCATCGATAAAGGGAATTGGAAACTTATTTTTAATTGTTATCTTATTTAATCCTCTATAGTCAATGCATAGCCGAAACGATCCATCTTTTTTTCTTACCAAAATAACTGGGGCAGCATACGGACTCTTACTTTTTGAAATGACCCCACATTTTAAAAGGTCTTGGATTATCTTCTCAATTTCCGTTTTATGGTGATGTGGGTAACGATAAGGCTTGATGTTAACAGGGTCTGATCCTGCCTTGACTTCTATTGTATGTTCGATTTCCCTATGAGGAGGCATCTTCATTGGTAGATCTTGAAATACCTTTTCATGTTTCTGAACTAGTGCTTGTACCTCATGTGATTCTTCGTGATTGACTTTTGTAGATAACATCTCTAAATGATGACATTCGACTATATAGGCTGGCGCTCCCTTGCGGATCATCTTCATCATCTGGGATGATGATACGATTTGATTTTCTGGGGCTTGGAATCCAAATAACTTGTGCTTCCGCCCTTCCCACTTAAAGCTTATAAACTGCTTCTGATGGTTGGCCGAATAAGTACCCAAGGTTTGTAACCACTGAATTCCTAAGACCACATCTACTCCTCTGAGTGGTACGACATAGAATGGAGATTCTAAACTAAAGTCTTTAATCTGCAATTTGACTTTATGGCATTTTCCTACCTGTTCAATCTTCTTACCATCAGCCACCATTACCTTCATATTCGGCATAGGAAAAGTAAAGAGGTTGAGCCTTTTGGCCATGGTTGAGTCTAGAAAATTGTGCATGCTGCCTGTGTCTATGAGAATCATTACGTTGTTTTTCTTAATATGTCCCCTTAATTTTAGTGTCTGAGGTTGTGATATACCTGTCATGGCTGATAATGACACTTGCGGAGTGCTGTCATCATCTACCTCTGGGGAGAATTCGAGGGTATCTTCTATCCCTTCTATGTCTGAGTCATCATTGTTAGAATCATTCGTTGCTTCACAATTATACAGATTTTTTTCTTTCCCATTAGCACATCTGTGCTTAGGGTCCCATTTTTCGCCACAACGTTTGCATTTGCCTTCCTTCATTCTTTGTATTTCCAAGTTAGATTTGTCTCCTTCGCGAAGGCGTGGGGGAACATATTTCATGTTATCTTCTTTTGTAGATTGAGGAAACCGTCGTCTCGAATATACTTTTTCTGGTTTTGATAATCTTTCAAATTTCTTTTCAGCAACTTTTGCTTTTTGCCTTGCTACTTCTACGGACGTAATTTCATGTAGTTCAAGCTCTTCTTGTATGTGGATTTTAAGTCCTGAGATGTAAGACTGGATTAGACGAGATTCCGACAATCCTGGTACTCGTGTTGCCAAGGTCTCCCATTCTCTAGTGTACTCATCCACATCTCCTTTTTGGCGTAATTTGATAAAGGTTGAAAAAAACTTTTCTTCTTTTATGCCTTGAAAGCTTTTGAAGAACGCATCTTTAAATTTCCTCCAACTGATAGTGAGCGTCGTCTTTTTCCACCACATATACCAATTATATGCTTCTCCTTCCATTTTCATGGAAGCATGTTTAATTTTTTCATCATCACTAGTAATGTCATAAATCTCAAAATATTCTTCTGCTTTATTAAGCCATGCAACGCTATTTTTTTCATTACCATCAAATTTGGGTAGGTTGATCTTGGCTTTGCGCTGATATGCTAATGGTGGAACAAGAAGGGGATATTGATTAGCGAATGCATTCCAGAGCTGCTTATTTTGAAAATCTGCATTACTATCTTCTTGATGATGTGGGGAATCAGTTTTTTCCTTATGCTCTTCTGAGTTCCTTGAATCTGCGGAATTGTTTTGTTGATTTTGTTCCTTGTTAGGAGATATTGGGGATTGTGTCTGACTTAATTTATCTAGCTTATCATTTAGCTTATTGAAGAGTTCGTTCTGCTTTTCTGTGGCCTCGTGATGATTTAGCCACATTTGTCTCTCCATTTGATTTGTTGTATCATGAACCTTTTTGATGTCGTTGGAATGCCCTGCAACTGTACCTTCAAGGTCGACTAATCTTTTTCCGAATTCTTCGGAATTATTAGTGATCTGTTTCTCGAGATCCACCAATTTTTTCTGGAATTCAACCATTGACATTGACGACGACATCGAACGCGTATGAGGTGGGGAATATTTTTCTGCCAGTTTCTCTTTTCCCCTTTTTTTTTTAAATTAATTAATTTTTTTTTTAAACTATATAATTATTCTATATATATATATAATTTTTAATTAAAAATTATATAATATATATAATTTAATTATATAATTATTATATATATATAATTATTAAATGGGAATTATATAATATATAAATGAATTATATAATTATAATATGACGACATCGAACGCATATGAGGTGGGGAATATTTTTCTGCCAATTTCTCTTTTCCCCTTCATTTTTTAAATTAATTAACTAATTAATATTTAATTAATTAATTAAATTTATTTATTTATTTTAAACTATATAATTATTATATAATATATATAATTTAATTATATAATTATTATATATATATAATTATTAAATGGGAATTATATAATATATAAATGAATTATATAATTATAATATATATATAATTATCAATTAAACTATATAGTATATATTTTATATAATTAAAAAAAAAATCGTTTTTTTTTTTTTTAAATGTGTCGGTTCCGTTTTGGAAAGACACGTTGTTTCTTTAAAACAAATCGATTTTTTTTTAAACTCTTACCAACCGACCAATGGTTCAATGTATTTTATTTATCGGAATAATGTTTTATCTGCGGCTGGGACTGAACACGTAGGCGGAAAACGACGCGTACAACAGGGACGCGAGGTTAAGGGCTCGGAAGATGGCGGAAAGGAAATAATTGACTGTGGAGGCGTGAAGTGTTGGGAAGGGTCACGTCGTTTAGAAGTTGACCCACACGTCCAAAACAACGGCTAAGTTCCCGACTGAGATCGTCAGAAATACAGTCACGATCCGTGGATTGCACAGCGGCACCGTGGTTCAGACGCTGGTAGTGGAGGAACGATGACGACAGCAGAAGAAATCACTGTTAAGACAGTGTGAATCTGTTGAGACAGTGTCCTCAATTTTTATTTTTACGTAGATGGAGTGGTAGCGGATGGTACGGGAGACCGGCAGGGCCTGACGGCCAGCAGGGTGGCGCGAGGATGTTGGCGGTGTGCAGGGAACCAGTGTGCAGATATTATGTACAAGCAGATCAGTGAGATATCGAACCTCTGAACCAAATTGAATGCAGAGCTCCAGAACACGTATAGATTGCAAAATTTAAAATTCTGAAATGGCTGCTGAACAGTTCGGAAAGCAATTTTGTACTTAAAAAATTTCTGAAATTTCCTTCGAAATTCTTTAACCTGATGATCACACAGATCAACACAAAAAATTTTAGAAATTGCACATGTTATCACCTTGCCACCTACACCTACCTACTAGTTAGTGAGAAAAGCCTTTAACCCCACAAGGTGTGGTTGGTGGCAAAGAACTCAGAGAAGGGACTGCCACACTAATCCCAACTCTCTCTGTTTAAGCTATCTCCTAGGTTAGCTATGGGGGGTGGTCCCTAAAGAAAGACTAAGTTAAAGATGTGAGGTTCTAGGAGACTAAGATTAGAAAGAATTACTTATCAAAGATGACTAAATTCCAAGATTTAAACAAGCAAAAAAGTATATGAGCGATATTCAATAATGTTTTCAAAATATAGACCAGACCAGTGCTTCAAAGTAAATGACAAGTGTTTGCTCAAAATAAAATTCAAGATACAATGATGATAATCCTACAAAGCAAATGTTAAACCAAGATAAACATATAAACATCATTTGCAATAAATGAAAAAGCACTTGTAAGAGAGTGCTCAAGCAACAAAAGATAATGACATTAAATATTCATGAGCTAAATAACTACCAAAGTAACAAATACATAAGATAGCAAAATTGCAAGTAAAGATTGCAAATGAAAAGTTCCACAATACTTGCAAAACAAAGATAATGCTACTTGAAAGAAGGATAATGATTTCCAATAAAATTAAATAAAATCAAGATAGCTTATGCATGAGAATGTATTGCAAGTGAAGTAAAGTTATGATGTGAAGGTGCTCTTGGTTTATTTTATTAATAGCATTCTAAAACAAGTTTCAATTTAACTCCTGTCCCTAGACCTCACCCTTGTCCGAAATCCAGATCTCACAGTGAGGAGTCAATAAGGGTGGAGGGTTCATAATGTCTATACAACCAACTAAAGTTGGAGGCTAATTTTAGAGATGCAAATTAGTGCTAAAATGTCTGCTTTAGTGAATGTTGTTGCTTCCAAAAAGGCAATATTGATGCTTCAGTATAATAGACAATGCTTAAGTAAACAATACCAATATCTTCAAATGGAAGTGAAAGTCAAACAATTAACCCAATGTGGCTCCACAAATTCCAAGTTGATTGTTTTGCAAGAAATAAAATCAATGTCGAATTGCTTCAATGACACATAAATGCTCAATAATAACCAAAATGTCACGTAAATTGGATTGACAATGATAAAACAATGTTCTTCAAGAGACTTGTGAAACCAAAGTGGATGAATGAATTAAACTAGTTTAAGCTTTTCAAGTAAATGTGAAATACTTGCTTGCACCAAAAGAAACATTTGCAAGTATTGCAATAGATTGCCCAATACAAGTATTCAAGAAGTTGAAATAGCAAACATAAACCAATGTCAAATTTATGCCAAAACGAAAATGGATATGAGTGTTATGTTAGAAAACTAATCATGCATGAGTGAAAGAAGATGCTAGAGTCAACAAGTCAATCCAACCACCATTCCTCTCCCAAAGTGGAGAGATAGGGATGCCAATGGGTGGAACCCACGCTCCCAAAACAAAAATAAGAAACTTTATTATTATGTGTTACAATAAGGTTAATGGTTGTTTGAGAGCTACCCAAGGAATTGATGGAAATACAAAATGAGGTTTTGAAACCACATGTGAATTCCTTCAAGTATGGAGCCTCAAGAGAGATGAATATGGTCCTACAATTAGGAAATACAATCTCCCAAAGTGATACACGGCCTAGTCTTCTTTAGCAAGCCCTCCTAATGCCCACAACCTTCTTCAAAATGGAACTTTGAAACTTGAGAGAACCTACAACCAACATGTTAGAGCTGCAAAACTAAGACCAAGGTTAGCGTGAAAAAGGCGCCATCACTTGTGTAGCTTATAAAGAGCTCTTGATTAGCTAGATAAATAGATGAAAGCACAAGAGTATAAGATGTAAATTTGGTTGAAATAATTGGCTTAAGCACAAACTATGTTAAAAAGAACCCCAAAATCAACACCTTCGAAAGATAAGCTATTAAGATTCAAAAAACAATAGGAGCTCCTTGTAAGTAATGCCAAGAGTGGGTTGGTTTCTTGAAGACGTCCCTTCACGCTTGCTAGTTGATCCAAAGATGGCCTCTACAGAACTTCAAATGCACATTAGCTTATATGGATTATATTAATAAACAATGACAAGAGAACTCTAGAATTTATTTGAAAATAGATAGAGTTGTCTAGCCTAGAACATATCAAATAACCAATTGCAAATATAAGATAGTTGTACATTCACAATTCTTATGAAAGCGTATAAGAGAATGAAATCAAATTAAACACAAATAGAGAAATATACCATCATTGAGCCAAGCCAAACTCCAAGGGAGAAACACTCATGAATGAACCCCAAAAAAAAATTATTATATGAAGAACAAGTGTGCACAGGCGCAGAGATTTACCAAGAACAATAGCAAGTACAAAAGATTACAAAATGAGAGGCAAAGGATCATTTAAATATAACTATGGGAGCCAATCCCAATGCCAAAGTTGAATGACAAGTCGCTAAGGAGAGATGATGATCCCAAGGAAATTCGAATTTGCTTAGTGGCTGTGATATTTTCCCAAGTGTCCAATGAATCTCAAAGTGTAGTAGTGAAAATAATAAAATATCCTCGTTGGCTGAGAATAGATCCCTATGGAGCAGTTGTGTAACATGTCTGAAGAAGCTGAAGTAAATGGGAGACAAATCATCCATGTAACTGTTGTTCAAAATATGAGTAAAAACCAGCACAAGACAGGTGTATGCAAACTGTTTTGTAGAGGGTTCACCCATAGCCATCATATCCTCTTAACTGGTGTGCTTTCCCTCCTTGATTTGCAACGATTTCATTACTGTTGACATGTGTGGTGAGAGTGGAGTATATGGAAGACAAATCATCCACCAAATCTGGAAACAACCTTCACAAATCACCCACCCAAATTTGTTTATTAATTGTTGTGTGTATCTCCTCAATCTGTCCTGCGTAGGTGTCTTTTCCTGTTGAGCAATACGTGAGCAAGTCCATGAAATTTTCTGTTAACTAGACTTTTGAATATTTCATCCAATTTGTGTGTATTAAGGAAACATATTTGCTGCGTGAAGCCTTCTCTAGCTGGGTATGCGTAGGAGTTGTTAACTATCTTCCACATAAAGCTAATTTCCAATGTGTTGTTGTAGATGCTGCATTGACTGGGCCAGCGTGGATATTTCATTTTAGCATGTGTGTAAATCTCCAAAACTTTGTGTACACTATGGAGAGGTGATGTGGGTCCATTCCCCACTCATTTTAATTTATAATTTCAACCTTATAATATGGCTTGCATTTTAAATTAAATCAACTTGATATAAATTTCATATGCTTCCACTTTGCCTTTCGACTTGGAAATTTGTGGGCCCACCTAGCTGCTTGTTGAGTTGGCTCACTTGCCACTTGGATTGGTGGGCCCTAGGATGCCCAATCATCATTTAAATTGCCACTTACTTGCCATGCCAATTTTTGGACTTATTTTAACTTTGGAAAATTTTCTAAATTTTTTCAATTATTCATTATTTTGGGATTTTTCCTCATTTTTTCCACTGACATTAGGAAGATCAGCTTTTGAGGGACTATAAGTCATTTTTCGACTCTCAAAGTGGGTCCTAGGATAATGTTGGGCCTTTGAGGATGAATTTCGAGTAGTCACACGCCTCAGACATTTCCGAAGACAACTTATTTACATCATTACATAGAAATTAATTAAAAAATCTCGTTTTGCCGGAAATTTTTAATTATTAAAAAATCCTACTTAGACCTAGTCAAATTCCGCGAAATTTCATAGATGACCTAGCATGGTAATATACATTGACCCTAGACACTAAGATGCTTTAGGGGCTCAACCTTCAAGCCGTCACCCCGGCTTTGGGGTAATGCAATGAGTGTAAAAACCTAGAAAATTATTCGTCGCTCAAAAGCAGGAATAATTAACCAGGTAAAAAAAAACACTCCAAGGTGTACTTGCTTGTTGATCGAGTCCCAACACCCTAGGCCTGTTGCATGGCTTTATTCATCATGCTAGTGACATTTATACAATATCCCCGTATGGCTATGGAATCTAAGGATTGGAGAAGTAAAATGATAAGAAGAAGAAGTAAAGTTTAAAAACTCTGTTGAACTGATGAAATCTGATGGAACAAATGTCATCTAGTTCATCCTTGGGCATGGAGTCTTCACATCATCATCAGGTGCCACTCCAGTGGTCAACAACACACATAAACCAAAAATTTCTCCAAACCGCCAAATTAGGCAAGATTTTATTAATATGTAATATCCCAGATGGGATATTTTAACTAAAAGTGCAGAAAAATAATTGAACTCCACATTATGCCATAAAATCAACATTTACTTAACAAAAGATTGCCATGTAAAACTAAGCATACAAGTACATGCAAATCCATAACACCATAATGCAGGAAAATAACTCAGCTTTATTATAATATCACTAGGTTACAAGCTGAAAAAAAAGATAGTTGAGATAACTGAAATACAATTGGCCTCAAGAAAATTGTTGCACTACTACACTGCGATGGCCTCCAAAACTGAACTGCTACACTGTGATGGCCTCCAAAACTGAACTGTTGCACTCTCCCTCTAGCAACAACTACCACTGAATCCACTGAAGCACCTGTTGAAGATCTGAATGATCCTCACTCCAATATCTCTGAAGCTCTGCGAAACTTTTGAATGAAGTCTCCTCAAAGAGAGTTGGGTTTCCATCCAACACTCACAAATCACTCGAGGGTTTCCGTCCTAGGGATACGGCTGAAGTAGAGAACCACGTCTCAAACCTCTCACACAAGAAAATGATATGATCCAAAGATATCTCTCAATGGCCTCCTCCCTTTCTTTTATAGATCTCTTGGAGCCTTCTAAAGCCTTATTTTATTATTATTTTATTCATGGAGCACTTTCCCCTCTTATTTAAATATTCCTTTTTAATGCAAAAAAGAGTAAATCGGCTACCACCTCTCCTCCGGTCACTGAAACTCATGTCCAACCGTCCCATCATGGAGATATCCTCGTTCCAGTTCCAATGAGCTATTACACTAAGGTTTTCTATCATGTATTCCTCCCAAAATGCCACCTTGAGCGTAATCAGTTGAGTTAAGCCTACAAATAACTCAAATTTCCAAAATTTGTCGGAATGCAACAAATCGAAAGCCAAACTGCTCAGATGATGGGATATATCAAGCAAATGCCACCAGACTGCATAGAAACTCCTCAAAACTCCTCCAAAAATCCCTTGTGCCTGCTGATGACACCAACATGTACTTGTGACTGGTCTGCTCCTAACTCTAGAAGTCCATCCTAGCCCTATCATAGGTGACACCAAACAAGGGAATATTACAGACCTTCCGCACCAAGATTACTTGCCCTCAAGCAATCCAAATATGTGGGCCACCTTGTTGGCCTGATGCAACTGAGACCCAATGCCCGGATCCCATACAAACACCTGGGTGCTGCTATGCACCTGTGCCAAGCCACTTGGAATAGACACCTCAATGCTGAGATCCCAAACTGATCTCTCACTGTACCTGTCAACAAACAATCCTCCCGTACCCCAACGCCACCATGGCCAATCATCGCCCAAGTCCCACGACTCGGACTGCGCACTGCCTCTAGCTATAGTTGATGCCCCATGAAGTGAAGTCCGCCAACAAACATCAATGCACCCTGGCTCCTATTGTGTTGTACCTCTAACTATATAAGATTCCCCACCAACTGCATACCAACTCATCAACTCTCTCCAATCCAAGTCCTGACTCAATCCCATGCTGATCTTGCTCTCCTGAAATCGAGATGGAGTGCTGAAGAAATGACGACTTGTGCCCCACTGCCAGCTGCAATCTGTAAATTTACTATGTCTAAGGGCCTCTGCTCTGTTGTGCTCCCTACGAAGAACATCGTACCATCAAGAGGGTACCAGCTCATGATCTCCCGCCAATCTATCCTGGAAGAAGAATCCAATGTAGTGTCAACCGCGTACAGAACATGCCTAGAGAGCTGTCGCCAACTCATTATCAACTCACGTTGCTCTATCCCGTCTGTCGATGAAATCTGCTTGTAGAAGAAGGCCCCTCCCTCTATAATGGGCCAAAGTGGGCAAGATATGTTGCAAACCCCATTGATGTACTCTTGGAGAGTGCCACTCCCTGAAAGAACTACAGCTCTGCTGACTCCATGTACATCTATATGTACCTCATCAGTGTGTCGGCCCAACGATGGATGCTCCACCATCTCCAACAGCTCATCCCTCTCATCGGGAATGTAATGCTCCTGCTGTCCCCTACCCCCCTACAGAACTATCCCATCAATCTCCAACATCTCTAGAGGATATGGATTTGCAACTGCTGTCACCGTGCTCGATGTCTGTGCATCTGACTGCTGCTCCTCAGTGGCTGACCCCAACGTTATTCGCATATCCATTATAGACTCAATGTGAGCCTCGATCTGGCTCTCCCTCAAAGGACTATCATGCATGATGTGCATAGTATCCTCCTTTGCTGACTCAGGCTCCATCATATGCTGCTTTGGCTGAATCGTCACAAGTGACTCATCACCCAGAGTATCTCCCGTAGAGTCCCCTGACTGCTCACCCTGCACTGGAATACTTGGTGACAAGGTCAAGTATGCAGTAGAAGGCACTAGGAGTATAGACTCTAGAGTTCTAGATGGACGCAAGTGGTATCATGAAGGTCAATGAGATATTATATGTACCGGGGTTAGAGCAGAAGAATCTCCTTTCAGTTTCGACAGTGGAAGACACAGGATTGGAGCTCAGTTGTACCGAAGGTGAAGTGGTTGTTGGGTCGAAAGGGACCAATCTCAGCAAGAGGCAGGAGATTGGCAGGAGGGAGAAGGATCTCTATCTGTTACGAGGGAAGCTAGTGAAGACTCTCATCCATGAGAGTGACACCAAAAGCAAATTTTGCATAGCTGGATGGGGCACCTACACTTCAAAGCTCTTCCGACAGTGCAAAGGATGGTTACTTGTTTTCCAGAAATTCCACCCAGAGCCTAAGTTATTCCAAAAATTAATTATTTTAATGGAGTCCCTAAGTCTAACTTAGACATGTGGGTGAGAATGTTCTAAGTGACGTGGATCAAGTCTTTTCTAATCTTAGCCGTCGATTAGAGATTAGATCATGACTGTTGAATGTTCAACGAGAAAATTATTAAAGGAAGGCTTGGAGTCAGTTGGAGAAGACACATAGAGCGGGGTAGCACTTGAGCTAAGTCGAAATTTTGGGGCGCGGTTTGCTGAGAATTTTCGAGTGAGCTTGCAGTGTTAGTGAGGGGCAAATCAACAAGGGATATTAAGATCCGAGGCCAAGAATACATAGGCAGAGAGGCAGATCTGTACCAGGCAGCGCAGAGACCCAGCAAGACGGACGCAGCCCAGCCAGGCTCATGCAAAGGCTGACGCAGGCCCTTCAGGGTGATGCAGAGGCAACGCTGGGGCCAGAGGGGTGACACAAGAGCATCTTGTGCTGCGCAAAGGCTCTAGCAGCTATGTAGAGCTGACGCAGTGCTAGGAGAGGCAATGTTGGGATTTCCAATGGGCCAGAAAGGGCTCGTATTCAGCATTATTCAGAAGGTGTGAAGCCTCAGCTGAATCAGCGATATTTTCTGTCTCTGAGTGATAGAGGTACATTTGTCGTGATTTCTCTATTGGGCAAACCACTACTAGTGCCCTTGATTGTATTCAGATATTCTTCTTAATAAACAAACCCTCTAAGAGTTGTTGCATCAGTTTTCCCGCATTGGGTTTTTCTGGGTACATTGTCCAAAAAATACTATGTCCTTTGTCGTATGTGCGTTATGCTTCAGTAAATGATCTGTATGTATGTGTAGGCTGCAATAGTATTTACTTTAATGTTTCTGCTGAATAATTCAAAAAAAAAGAACTTGTTAATTAAATCGAACAAGTATGAGAAGTAAATCAAAAAATTGCAATAGGGTTTCTGTAACCTAGGTTCCGAAATTTTCACATAGTATCCGAGCTATTGCAGATCAAGCTGAAGCCATCAGCAAAGACCCGAAGATTTTTGCTGTAGGAGGGTAGTTGAAGCTCACAGATCCAGATAAAGTTAGAGCAACACTAGAGGGATAGCGCAGAGCCTGTTTGCCCACACAGAGTTGACGTAGAGGCTGACGCAGGCCTAGAAGGGTGACACAGAGCCTGTCAAGCTCATGCTGAACAGACGCAGAGGCTTACACAGATCGAAGAGGGTGACACAATCCAAGAGGGAGTGATGTTGTGCTAGTTGTCGTGGCTGAAAGTGCAATTTTCTGATCGTCAAAGTTGCTGGTGGGGCATTATTTCTGTCAGTGCAGAACAATGCCTAGCAGGGTTGACAAAGTAAGGGGGAACAATTCCTTAGCAGATTTTCTAGCCAAGAAATTTGAGATTTGATCAGGGAAGTGATCGTAGAGGGTTGATTCAACAAAGTTGGTGGAGGATTTCTGGGATGGAAATCACTAGTCAGAGGGAGCATAGTCTCTAGAGGGTTTCTATCACCAAGAAACCCAGATCTAGTCTCTTGCTGAGAGTAGCAGTAGTAGAAGGGAGAAGAGCCTTTTTGGTTCAACTTTTTTGAGCAAAGATGGGAAGGAAATCACTAGTCAGAGGGAGCATAGTCTCTGGAGGGTTTCTATCACCAAGAAACTCAGATCCAATCTCTTGCTGAGAGTAGCAACAGTAGAAGGGAGAAGAGCCTTTTTGGTTCTACTTTTTTGAGTAGAGATGGCCCCGCACGGGTTGAGAGATCAGGACAAGTTGGACAGTGTGTCTAACTTTGTTATTTGGAAAGCAATAATCTTGTCAATCCTTGACTAGTATTGTATCAGAGAACACGTCGAGAGGGTTGTGGTCGTTCCGGTCAATGTTGATCCTCTAAAGAAGTATGAGGAAAATCAAGCGCGAGCTAAGCGCTTGATTATGGATGGGGTAAAGGATCACGTGGTCCCACATATTGCTGAGAAGAAAATGGCAAATGAAATGTGGCAGGTTCTGGAAACGTTGTATCAAGGTAGCTCCATCCAGAGGAAGATGCTTTTGGAGAATCATATGCGACTATCTGCGATGCACAAGGGAGAGGAGATCAATCCCTTCATCTTCAGATTGAAGGCTATTTGAGATCAACTAGTTGGAATAGGGGCAACTCCTGATGACGGTCTCTTGGTGAGGACTGCCCTGAATGCAGTCACCAATGATCCGGAGACCTTTGTCCAAAGTATCTTGGGTAGAGCACAACTTACAAACTGGGAGGACATGTAGGCAATCCTTCGTCAAGAAGAAATCAGGAGAACAGCGAAGGAGCCAAGATAAAGAAAGAGGAGGGGGAATATGCAACTCTCACATCAAAGGGACAGAGGCAGCAACAAGGGAAGAAGAAGAAGGACCTCTTAAAGGTTCGGTGCTTCAGATGTGGCGAATTGGGACACTTCGCCAATACTTGTCCTCAGAAGAAGAAGGGAAAGGAAGATTTTGATTCCAAGGCTGTGGCAGCCAAAGGGGATAGTGGCAGTGATGACGATGTTTCCATGAGTGCTCATGTACCTCGAGAGAAGAGGTGGGGCGACATAGATCTGTAGTTCTCTTGAACTGCAAATGAGGGGCAGGATCCTTGAGGTGCCCAAACTCTTGGATCACATACGAGCTACGAGAGCCATTAAAGACAGTAACAAGATGACTAGAGTTAGTTGGTGCAGTGGATAGTGGAGGTACTATGGCAGTGTTGAGATGCTGAAGACTGGAGCAGTGTAGAGGAGAAGCAGCAGCAGCATAGAGGCTGATGGGATTTCAGCAGCGTAGAGGCAGTGCTTTCGTAGTGCAGAGCAACAGACAACACAGAGCTTCGGAGGGTTAGCGCAGAGCAGCAACAGAGGGTGCTTTAGTATTGAGATGCAACCAAACTTACTTGTCTATCAGTATTTTGTGTGATTTCCTTCAGTTGCTTACTTCTCAACAACTGAGTTGCAATGCAACAGTTAGCAGTGGCAGTGCTATGGGCAACATGATGCAGCGTTTGAGAGGGAGTTGCAGTACAGATGTGGTAGTGACATGGGCAGCAATACATAAAGCAACAGCGTAGTGGATGAAGGGCAACAGGCCAAGCATCAGCAGTGCAGGGGATTGATGCCAGAGACCAGAGTAACGCTTTTGGAGTGAAGTGTTGCTAGAGAAAATTCCTCGCTAAGCGGGAGTGTTGAGATTTTGGGTAGCATCGAATGTGCTCTAGCTCTGAAACTTTGTGGAGGGGCTAGAACACATGAAATCTCCAAGACCTAGAAATCGTTTGGAAAAATTCCGCCCGAAGCCTAAGTTATTCCAAAAATTAATTATTTTAATGGAGACCCTAAGTCTAACTTAGGGAAATTAAATAATTAAAGGGAATTAATTTAAACATGTGGGTGAGAATGTTCTAAGTGACGTGGATCAAGTATTTTCTAATCTTATTCATCAATTAGAGATTAGATCACGGTCATAGAATGTTCAACGAGAAAAGTATTAAAGAAAAGCTTGGGGTGAGTTGGAGAAGACACACAGAGCGATAGCACTTAAGCTAAGTCGAAATTATGGGGTGTGGTTTGCTGAGAATTTTCAAGTGAGCTTGCAGTGCTAGTGAGGGGCAGATCGGCGAGGGATATTCATATCTGAGGCCGAGATAGGTAGGCAAAGAGGCAAATCCGTACCAGGCAGTGCAAAGACCCAATAGGAGGGACGCAACCCAACTAGGCACACTTAGAGGCAGCGCAGAGGCTGATGCAGGCCCTTCAGGGTGACACAAAGGCAGTGTTGAGCCCAGATGGGTGACGCAGGAGCAGCCTGTGCTATACAGAGGCCGCGCAAAGGCTCAAGCAGCTACGCAGAGCTAACGCAGTGTCGAGAGAGGCAACGTTGGGATTTCCAATGGGCCAGAAAGGGCTCATATTTAGCATTATTCAGAAGGTGTGAAGGCTCAGCTGAATCAGCCATCTTTTATGTCTTTGAGTGATAGAGATACATTTGTCGTGATTTCTTTGTTGGGAAAACCACCACTGGTGCCCTTGATTGTATTTAGATATTCTGCTTAATAAACAAACCCACTAAGAGTTGTGGCACCAATTTTCCCACATTGGGTTTTTCCGGGGACATTGTCCAAAAAATACGGTGTCCTTTGTCATATGTGCGTTATGCTTCAGTAAATGATATGTATGTATGTGTAGGCTACAATAGTATTTACTTTGATGTTTTTCCTAAATAATTCAGAAAAATAACTTGTTAATTAAATCGAACAAGTAGGAGAAGTAAATCAGAAAATTTCAGTAGGGTTTTTGTATGTTAGGTTCTGAAATTTTCACACCAAGTGGAGCAGGATGGAGTGTGCAAAGGGTGTGCACTTGGCAAGCAAGCCAAGATTGTGTATTATTATAGTGAGACTAGGTCAAAGGGCATGTTAGACTTGGTGCATTTTGATATTTGTGGTCCTATGTCTATGACATTGATCATTGTTCCTTATATTTTGCAACATTCATAGATGATTATTCCAAGAAGACTTGGATCTACTTCCTGAGGACCAAGGATGAGGTCTTCGATTGGCTTTAGGAGTTCAAGGCTCTTGTGGAGAACTAGGCAAGGAGGAAGATTAAGGTGTTGAGATCAGATAATGGGGGCAAGTATACCTCCAATGATCTCCTGGACTTTTGCAGGGAAGCAGGAATCAAGAAGGAGCTCACAGTACCTTACAACCCTTAGCAGAATGGGGTTTCCAAGAGGAAAAACAAGAACATCATGGAGACAACGAGGGAAATGATCTATGATCAGGACTTGCCTATGTTCTTATGGGTGAAGGTCTACAATACAATTATGTATGTGCAGAACAAGAGTGTTCACAGGGTGTTGGCAGATGTGACCCTTGAGGAGTTGTTTACAGGAGTGAAACTAGATGAGTCATTTGTGCATATTCAATAGTCTAGTTTATGTCCATGTGCCTACAGAGAAGAGGACTAAGTTGGAGCCCTTATTTGAGAGGGGCATGTTTATTGGCTACAGTGAGGTCTCAAAGGCTTACAGAGTCTACATTCTAGGACAAAGAAAGGTGATCTTGAGACTGAATGTCAAATTTGATGAGGACGGGACACTTAGGAGATCTCATGTGAGGGAGTCAATAGTGGTACAGGAGCGAGAGCAAGAAGCTCCTAAGGGTGAGCAAGGACCAGCAACACCAACAAGGACACAGCTAGCAAATTCGGAGGATGAGCTAGATATTTCTTCGAGCTCTACTAGGAGGAAGGGCGAGATGGATCGAGCAAACAGTGAGAAATGTTGAGGAGCATGTGGAGGCTCCTAGTAGCACTTTCGGGCAAAGCAGATCACCGACTAGATATTCCAGTTATTTGACAGTGCAAGCAACATTAACGAGTCTGAGCCATCCAGTTTTGAGGAGGCTATAGGTGAGAAGGTCTGGAGAGATGCCATGATAGAGGAGTAAAGCTTCATCATGAGCAATGATGTTTGGGATATAGTGCATAGATCGGGGGGGGTGTTTGTGGTCACTTCTCAATGGATGTACAAGATCAAACATGCAATTGATGGCAGTATTGAGAATTAAAAGCGAGGTTTGTGGCAAGAGCGTTCTCCCAAAAGGAAAGAGTGGACTACGAGGAGACATTCGCACCTGTCACTAGATATGCATCTATTAGAGTAGTTATATCCATTGCATCAAAATGAGGTGGAGGGTACATCAGATGGATGTGAAGACTACTTCCCTCAATAGAGTGATTGAGGAGGAGGTGTATATTGAGCAGCCTCAGGGTTTTGAGGTATATGGGAAAAATTCCCAAGTATGCAGGTTGAAGAAGGCCCTTTAAGGGTTGAAGCAAGCTCTGTGTGCATGCTATGCCAAGATCGACAGATATCTTCTTGGTTTGGACTTCACCAAGAGTGAGGCGGATCCCAACTTGTACTATGTACTCGTTGAGGGCGAGCCGCTCATCTTGGTATTTTATGTGGATGATTACTTCTTGACACGACCAAAGAAGGTCATAGGGATGTGCAAGGAGGATCTTGCATCGAAATTCAACATGATGGAAACCAACCTAAATGTCTAGGTGCTAATGGTGTGAATGAACAAGATGAGGAGATTAGTGAGAGAACAAAACATAAGGAAACGATGAAGAATGATGTAAGAAAGGTGCCAAAAAATGTTGTGGCATTGGTGGAAAAAATGAATGAAGAATGAAGGATCACAAGATGATATGATAAGAAGGGATGTCGTTGAAGCACCAAGAACAAGATAAACTTATCCCTGGCAACAGTGCCAAAAAATGTCGTGGTGTTGATAGGACAAGGGATGAAGAGAGATGATAAAAGAAAAGATGAAAAGGCTGAAAGATTGTCGTTGAGGCGCCGAAAATAAAATATCCTCGGCAATGGCGCAAAAAATGTTGTGGTGCTGGCGAGATAAGGAAGATGAATTTGATTAGCGGATTAAAAAGAGTGATGATAATTGGCGTAAACCCCTGCAACCTGCAAACTCGTACCCGACAACAGCGCCAAAAAATGTTGTGGCGTTAATGGGACAAGGGATAAAGAGAGATGATAAAAGAAAAAGATGGAAAGATTGAAAGATTTTCATTGAGGCACCGAGAATAAAATATCCCTGAAAACAACACCAAAAAATGTTGTCGGCCAAATTGTACAGGCACTACAACAATTGCTTAGGGCGGGGGTTGTCACTCTAATCCCTGCCCACTCAATTCTAGTTGTCTCCCAACAGCAGGCTATGGGGGGGAGTTCCTATGGAATGAGGTGAAGGAAAATAAGTTAGGAACCAACTTGTTTGGGAGACACAGATGAGTGGCCTAGCTACTTGGTTGAATTTAGCAAGATTAATGATTAGATTAGATTTCTTAAGTATGAGACCAATGCCTTATGGAGTCACAACTCTTGCTTAATGTAAATTAATGTCAAGTAACCGAATGGGCATTCACTGCTTAGATGATTGACTAATCTATATGATGTGCAAATCCGAGAATCTATGTGTGATGCAATGATCTTGGTTATTTTTGGTTATACGGCTATTCTAGGTAGAACCTCTCCCTTAACTGTTTTGAGAAATAGTCTTCAAAGTAGGTTGTGGGATGGAAGCCAACAGGAAGCAAGCAAAGGCCTGATTAACGATACCTCCCCTTGTGTTCCAACTACGCAGTGTCTCCGGCGCTGCAGAGACTATGGTTCTTACGACTGCAAGATCATTGTGTTAACCACTAAGAAAAGTTGAATCCCTAAAGCTAATTGGAAAAGGTTGCCCTAGAATTCTATCAACCTAGCTTATGCTAGGAGGTAAATTTCTTAATGCAATCTAGATCCTAGAATGTTTGTGCAACGATGATGGATTGAGTGAAGACTTCTTGAGTTAAGATTGTTTATGTTATTTAAGTACTTAGTGTGAGTTATCTTATTAGCAAGAGTACTTGACAATGATTAGGAAACAATATTAAAACAAGATAGGTGCTTAGAGATACAAATGCCAATATTCAAAAAATATTCCAGAAGATGATTGCAACAAATATTAACAATAGTTATATGAGATATGTCAATGACCAATGTTGAAATGCTCACTTAGAATGATAATCATTAAAACTAAAGATGACAAATTCTTAAACAATTAGAACCACCAATGAGATTCAAGGACATGAGTGTGTTAAGTGCCAAGTTAACAAATGTTAGATTCCAAAATCAACAAGAACACTTCAACAATTATTAGTTCTAGGACAACAGTAAGAAAATCATTTTTAAACCATGAAATTTGCCAAACTTATGAGGTAGAAAATTTCCCAATGCTTAGCCAATGTAAATTCACAACTTTCAGACCCCTTAAGATGTTATATATGATTGTTATGAAAGCATTAAAAAAGTTATAACAATAGTGAGGAAAACACCTTAGATCCAATATGTAATGACCCTATAAGAATTATTCCAAGTTTTTACACTTAATTCCAGATACTGCTAGAGAGGGACTTAGTGCTAAATCGACCGACAAGGTATATCACTGTTACAACTATCATTCTTCCCATGAATACAATCTAAGACATCCTTTTTATGAATAAATCTAAGCATATATAAACATAAGTCAGCAGTTGTACGATTTTATGCAGATCAGCAATGAAATTTCAATTTTTCATAAGGAACTAATCTATACATGGGAAATACCTGGAATACAGCAGATGATTTAATGGTGGCTCTCCTTCTGTGATACTGTGGTCTCCTCCTGTGATGCTGTGGACAGATTGAACAGTTCACCGAAACAATATAATCCTCCCAGTCGATCTAGGAACAATCCTAGACCCAGAAGATCACTCTTCTGCCCCCGTGCCCAGAATCCTAAGAACGGTGAAACTCCCTTCCAAAACTCTTCGTATCCTTCAATCCTTTCTTTGGACAGAATGCAGAATTTTCCTCCCTCGACCGTCCCCCTGCCACTTCACATCCTTTCCCTTATATCATTTTTCTCCACTGCCCCCAACTCCCGTAGATATTATCTCATTTATGAGGGTGGGTATGCATTTAAGGAGATATTATATTCATTTAAGGAGATATTTAACTTAGAGATAAGGTTTTGGGGTTAAGTGCATGAAATATCCATATTGAATCCTTATCTAGTTACGTAGATGTGATGGCTTTATGTAGAGCTTAATTTGAATTTAATTTGTATTATGTTTGTTTTTAACTTAATTAATTTGCCTCAATTAAATTATATTATTACTTTATTGGTTCACCCACATAATTTTTAACTAAATTATAATCTGATTTTCATAAATAACACTCTCCCATGCATATGCAGATAGAGCGGTATACGTGCTAGGTATCCTGTTGATATTTCGTTATATCATGGCGAGATAAAATATATAGTAATATTCAATTCGTTATTCTCACTTAGGCAGTCTTAATACTAGTGCAGGGTATGCGATATAGGCATGTGTAGCTATCATATGTGTATGTCGTATACTCGCTAATGTTATTTTACTTATAAATTAGGAATGGGTCGTTACATACTTCCTCCCTTCAGAAAAACTTTGTCCCGAGGTTAGGGCTTCATATACTCATATCGATAATTATGTTTTTAGAGATTAGAGCACATGTGAGAAGGTTTGTATTTTAAGATTGAATTCCGTTTGAAGATGTTTTTTTTTTTTTTTTACTTCTCATCTCAACCGCATCTACAGACTATTCTAAAATCATCCTATCCTTCCTAATCTCTTCCACTCCCATCTTATCCGCCCTCTACAGGAATATGACATGGCATCAGTTTTACTGATCCATTCATAGACCTTAAGGATATCAGCGTCGATTACATCGACCTAAAATGCTTGTAGGCATCCGGCAGTCATCATCACACGTCTAGGGGAGCGTGACTCGCACAATCCTCCCATGACTCCAGGTATTGGAGGATAAACGATGGGCAACACCTCCACCCCTCCCAGTGGAACCAGGGTCAACACCCTATCATGGAATCACATGGAGTCTCAACCGTTCTGGGATTCTGTCATCACGTCTATTGTTTCGGTACCCTGTGTTCTGCGAAGTAATCACTGGTACACAATCTGCAATGTAAACACTCGTACACACATTACAGCATATGCATCTATATGGTTCATAACAAATTGTTACCCATATAACAATCTCTACACATTCCAAATATATTGCTATCTATGATATTGATCCTAAAGCTTATATAATATACTTGGTTTAAAACATTTGTCCATGTATGTATCAATATGTCCAATACAATTTTTTACTTTTTTTTAAGATACCGCTTCTGTTTAGTTCATACATTTTCCATCTATGATGCATTTGTTTTAACTATTTTCAATCTGTATATCAATATGTATTTTCATATTTAAAATGTAGTTACTCTTCTATTTCTTTTCCTTCAATCATATTTGAAATGCAATGAACTAAATTGATAGATAGTTTCATCTATAATGTTTAATCTATGATTTCACATTCTTGCAATGTTAATTTAAATGACATATTGCATATCGGTGTCCATGCACCAGTAAATTTTAACAAACAGCATATATCCTGTATCAGTAGAGTGAAGTAGCATTCTTTCTTTATGGGTATCCATGTACCAGCAAATTAAAAAACTCATCTTTACGTAGTATTTCAAAATTTCAGGTATCAAAATAGAACAGTCATATACATAAAAGTTTTCAGTTCTCAAAATTTAGCATAAGCTGGGGTAATTTTGGCAGAAAGTCTCAGCATCCTCCCAAGTCGCTAATCCAGGACTATACTTGTCCCACTGGACTTTCACTTGGTCTATCTGGCGGTTCCTGAGCTGTCGAACCCTACGTTCCAGAATACGTAATGGTTCGACCGTTAGGGTTCCCTCGTCCGATACCTGTAGTTCCTTCCATTGAAGGTCATGAGATTTATTAGCAATATAGTGTCATAAGGAAGATATATGAAATACATTATGAATTTTGTGCAGGTGGAGTGGCAGTGCAAGATGATAAGCGACACGTCCAACTTTTTCCAGGACTTCAAATGGTCCTATAAACCGGGGGGATAATTTTGTTCTCTTCCCAAACCGAATGGTGCTCTTATTTGGTCTGATGCAGATGAAAACCTGATCTCCTACTACATAGCTTCTATTTGTCCTGTGAGTGTCCGCATAACTTTTCTGTCTATCTTGAGCCTCTTTCAATTGTTGTCTAATCAGTTTTACCTGATCCTCCATCTCTTGGATCAATTCTGGTCCGACGATTACTCGATCTTCTAACCTGTCCCAACTCAATGGCGTTCTGTAGGGTCTTCCGTATAATGCTTCAAATGGCAGCATCCCGATTGAACTGTGATAGCTATTGTTGTAAGCAAATTCTACCAAGGGTAAGTACTTTTCCTAGCGTGACTATTGGTCCATAACATACATCCTTAGCATATCCTCGAGTACTTGATTCACCCTTTATGTCTGTCCATCGGTCTCCGGATGATATGCTGTACTCAAATTTAACTAAGTTCCCAAGGCCGACTGCATACAATTCCAGAACCTTGATGTGAACCAAGGATCTCTGTCGGATATGATTTTCTTAGGTACTCCATGAAATCTGATAATTTCATTTATGAATACCCGTGCTACATCAGCTACTTCATAAGTATCTCTTACTGGGATGAAATGGGCGTTTTTTGTTAATCTATCCACCACAACCAAAATGGCATTATGCTTTAGTTGCGTAAGAGGCAGCCCAACGATAAAATCCATAGAAATTATCTCCCATTTGGTCGTAGGGATGTCGTGAGGCTGTAAGAGACCTGCTGGGTGATGATGATCAGCTTTTACCTGCTAACATTCAAGACACTTAGCAACAAATTGGACAATGTCGTTTTTCATGCCTGACCAGAAAAAGAGTCTCTTAGTGTCAGCATACATTTTCTTTACCCCAGGATGTGCACAATATACTGCCCGGTGTGCTTCCTTCAAGATGGTGTTTCGGAAATCCCCACTATCTTGGTATATACATCCTTCCGTGAAATCGTAGAATTTCGTCCTCTTCCAGATCATAACCTTCGAATTAGGTTCCTTCGAATGGTTGCTTTCGAGCCCCGACCTTACTTTTAAGTACCAACTATCTCCTACAAGATGTTCAAGCACTTGATTTCTTAAGTTCACCCTGATAGGTATGAGGGAGAATATTCGAGGTCTTCTACTTAATGCATCTGCTACAACATTATCCTTCCCTTTGATATATGAAATCGCAAAATCGTATTCGCTTAGGAGTTCACTCCATCGTCTTTGTCTTGCATTCAAGTCTCTCTGGGTGAATAAATACTACAAACTTTGGTGATCACTTTTAAGCACAAAGTTTCTCCCCACCAAGTAATGTCTCCACATCTTTAAAGCTAAGACCACCGCGGCTAACTCCAAATCATGCGTAGCATAAAGTTCTTCATGGGTTTTTAATTTTCTCGGAGCGTATGCTATTACGCCTCCTTCCTGCATTAATACTGCGCCTAACCCCTGCTTAGATGCGTTGGTACACACAGTAAAATCTTTATCCATATCCGGTACTCGCAAAATCGGTGCACTAGTCAATAATCGTTTAAGTTCAGAAAAAACTTTATCACACTCCTCAGTCCACTCATACATAACACATTTACACTGGAGGTTTGTGATCGGCTTTGCAATTTTGGAAAATCCTTGCACAAACCTTCGGTAGTAACCTGCTAAACCCATAAAACTACGCACTTCATGTGCATTCTTAGGTATCGGCCACTCCCTGATTGTATTTACCTTTTCAGGATCTACTGAGATTCCTTCGCCTGATATGATATGACCTAAGTAATGGATTTCCTTCTGAAAGAAAGCGCATTTGGATAATTTTCCATATAACTTGTGCTCCCTAAGACAAGATAACACTATCCGAAGATGCTCTTCATGTTCTTTCTCATTCTTGGAGTAAATGAGAATATCGTCCAAGAAAACTTGTACAAATTTGTCCAGATATTTGCGGAGAACGCTATTCATAAAGTTCATGAAGACTGCAGGTGCATTGGTCAACCCAAATGGCACCACAATGAATTCATAATGCCCGAAACGAGTTCGGAATGCAGTCTTGGAAACATCGCTCTCGCTAATCCCAAGTTGATGATAACTCGATCGCAGATCGATTTTTGAAAATATTGTGGCTCCCTTCATTTGATCGAAAAGGTCGTCAATGCGAGGCATTGGATACCTATTCTTTACCGTGGCTCGGTTCAAATCTCGATAGTCCATACACAGTCGCAATGAACCATCTTTCTTCTTGACAAAGATTACAAAAGCACCCCATGGTGAAACATTGGGTCGAATGTGCCCTACATCTAACAGTTCTTTTAGCTGTATTTGCAATTCTTGAAGTTCCAGGGCAGTCATTCGGTAAGGAATTTTAGATATAGGTTCTGTACCGGGTTTCAATTCAATGGTGAGGTCTAGCTCTCTCCGAGGAGGCAGTCCAGGTAATTCCTTTGGAAAAACATCCAGAAATTCTGATAGAATTGGATACTTATCTAAGGAAGGCCCTTTTTCTTTGCTTACCATTTGAACGGCATACACTTGACAACCCTTCCTTAAGCACCGCTTCATTTGCATGGCTGAGATGAAACACAAGGATACTTTTCTCTTAATACCCTGAATTTGGATTCTCTCCCATATCATTCAAGCAAAGTATTGTTTTCCCGGAACAATCTACCCATGCTCGATGAGACTTTAACCAATCCATTCCTATCACCAAGTCGTAAGTTCCTAGGGCCGTGACATATACTTTTAGTTTGGTCAAACAGACTCCTAGATCAACTTTGCAATCCTCCACACTTAATTCTACCAATTGAAGGTCTCCTGAAGCCATTTCTACTTGTCTAAAATCATCTTGCTTGCAGGCTACCAACCCACATTTATTCAATGCATAAGAGGAAATAAAACTATCAGTAGCTCCAGTGTAAAATAAGATTTTGAGTTTTATTCCGTTGATTGTACCTGAAGATTCCACTACAATGGATTGATGCGCTGCTTGGTTGTTGTTGACGACATCATGGATTCTATGATTGCTTTGGGCATCTGATGATGGTTCTTTTCCTGTTCCCCGAGAGTTCTCCGGACAATCACGTCGAAGATGAGGTCCTCCACACCCCCAATAGTCTACCCGGGTTGGTCCTTTTGCGTTTGACTGAGAAATTCCAGACCAAAAGCTCTGTCCCCGGGTGTCGCTTCCTCTCCCATTCCTCCCTCGATTACCAGTCCCTCGAGACCTCCAAGCACTGATGTTTGAGGACTCGAAAGCCATTGCGTTTATGGTCCTGGGAGCTCCTGCCCCCGCTCCTCTTGGGGTAAACCTGTTACCATAAGGAGGTGGTCTCGAGTTATTTCCTCGAAAGAAATTTCGGAGATTTCTTCCTGTAAATGTCTGCGGTATTGGTTCAGCTGGCCTGAAATCCCTTTTAATTCCCAGATGTTCTTCTGCATAACGAGCACATTCAACCGCCTCTGCCACCGTTGGTGGCTTCCACATTCTTACCATGGCTCTGATCCGAGGATTTAATCCAAATACGAAACGCTCGGCCTGGCGTTCATCCGTGTCTAGATGAGGAACATATTTCACAAGTTCCATGAACTTTATCTCATATTCTTCCACGGTTTTACCACCTTGGGTTAGAGTATGGAAGGCTCCGGCTTGCTGCTCTTGAAAGAAAGGCGGTAAGTATTTCGCACGGAATCGGTCCACAAACAACTCCCAAGGAACGGTATCTGACGTCAGATGCAGCTGTTTTTCCATATTTCCCCACCAAATCAGAGCATTCCCTCTGAGTTGGAATACAACGATCTTTGTTTTAGAAGTTGAAAAATATTCTCTTAATGCGAAGCATCTGATCATCCCTTCCAACCATGCTTCGGCATGTTCTCTAGCTCTTCCTCCAGAGAATTCCGGGAGTTTAATCTTTTGCAGTTCCCATGAAATATCTTCTCTGTGAGGTTTGTCATCAAAATCCTTCGGCTTTTCTGAATGTCTTTCCTCTGAATGACGTCGTTCCTCCTTGTTCCTGGTCAACTACGACCCTTTTAAGGTTTCCAAAATGGCTTCTAAGGAGCTCATCACAGTAGTGAGATCGGGTAGAGCAACAGGTGCTGAGAGCGATCTTGATGGTGGTGAAGGCAATGGTGAAGGTGGAGGTGGCGGCGATGCATTTCGCTGGCACTGCCGCCTTTGGTACGTGTTAAACATGGTAATTTTTCCTGAAATCCATAATAAATTCATGAGAAGTGGGTAAATTTTCAGACTGACAAAATATAATTTTCGTAAGATTTGAGCTGGCATACGGGTATAGTTCTTTTGCTATTTTACCTGCAGGCAGGTCTTACTGGTACCGAGGTCAAGGAGGGTGGCAACGCGACCTCCTTGTCCTATGCAGGGTATTTTATGCGTACTACTCTAGAGTGAAATGCAGGGGTTTTCATAGATCATAGTGTTGGTTCGAAAATTGTCTAGAATGTTATGTCCTAGATGCAGTTATAGGAGTTAGAAGGGTTTACTGACTTTCTGTTACTTATGACCAATGTGGAAAAAGTCGAAGTCGGGATTAAATCGGCAAGGGTAAAAAAGTTGAAAAAGTCGGCAAAATTAAAAAAATACAAAATTATTCAAAATTTTTCAATTTTTTTAGCATCTAAAGTATCCACAACATCAAATAAATGCATTTCCACATAAACATGTAAAGAAAGCTAATATATAATATGTATATGAAGTCTAGTGCTACATCACATATCAAAATAGTGAATCGAGTCCTGAATATTGAGTCTCAGTGTCAAGAGTCAAAATATCAACAAAAAATATAATAATGTATATCATGAGTCATCTCCATGTCATAAAGTAAGTCACTAAGATGAAGATCCCCTGCCCCTTTTACGGGAATAGGGAATGGCTTTGCCTTTTCCTCTAGAGGAAGAAGGACCTGCCCCTCGGGAATCAGATGGACCCAGTCATCCTCTAGAAGCAAAAAAAATAGGTGGCCTCTGTGCTCTGCCACTGACGCTGCCACTGCTACTGCCCATCCTAGATGGTGTCACCTCCTCCTCCACATCCTCCTCCTGCTCTGCCTCCTGACTCTGCTCCTCCTCCTCTACCATTGGCTCCTCCTGCTGTGCATCTGCTTCCTCCTCTGGCACTAATGCCTCTGGATCCACATCTAACCAATCAGGGGTCGATTCCATGACCGGCCTCTCAGTCTCGACTCTCCATGCAGCAGTGGTATCAATATTGTCCAATGAAATGGCATCCATATCAGGAGTTTTCTGAATTTGTCTCATCCACAATCGAAGATTGTAGTAGACATACACCATGTCATTGAGACGTTGGGATTCCAATCTGTAAAAGGGTCATAGATTATAAATTAGTACTTGGAAAATTTATATAGTAAAAATAATCAAATTATTTCAAAATTTTAATTTGAATTTTTTTTACCTGTTGCGCTTTTTGCTATGTATTTTGTCAAAGACACTCCAATTGCGCTCACACCCAGAGGAACTGCATGTCTGGCTGAGCACTCGGATGGCAAGCTTTTGGAGATGGGGTACTCTCCCACCATAGCTTGTCCACCAAGCATCTACAAGTTAAAATAAAAATGAGAAGCAAAAATTATGAAGAGACAATGAATTATTAAATTTGAAAGTTGAAACTTGAAACAAACTGAAGCTTACCTGGCATTTTGGTCGTCCTACTCTTAATAGCCATGGTAAAACCAAATGTGCCACCAACCATCCTATATATTTCCATTTCTTTGGAAATTTCTTCACGTTCTTGCTCAGATACCACCATCCTCTCAACACATGTGAAGAATCCATCCATCACCTCGGCATCAAATCTGAAACCACAGGAGTAAGAAAATGCGGGGTTGAAGTAGATACCTGCAGCATGAATGGGGCGATGGAGGGTATTGTTCCATCGGTCATCAATCACTCTCCATATGACATGTTGTTTCTCTAACCCCTCATCTCCCTTATCTGCATAATAAGCACGAATGGCTTCTTTGGCCCTATCCATGGCCTCATACAAGTAGCCCATTGCGGGCTTCTCTCCATCAACCAACCGAAGAACCCTTACCAAAGGTTCTGAAATGGCACACACCTCCTCTACTCCTGCCCAAAACCCCTAATCATATGAAACAAGTCTGCATATGCCCTCTCCCTCTGGTTTGCGGCTAATAGATAACTCACGCCAATCCTGTGAAAGAAACATGCTCTTCACGTCCCACATAGAATTCAACAAAGACTGAAGAGATATGAAAGTAGTGGCAAAGCGTGTTATCGCAGGACGCACCAACTCTTTGTTGTTGGTGAATCTTCTCATCAAGCTAAGCACAGATGCATGATTGTAAATAAATTTTGTTATGCTCCTGGATGATTCAACAATATGTCTCACCATAGGAATCTTACCTATATCCTCCAACATCAAGTCAATACAATGAGCAGCACAAGGTGTCCAAAACAGGGTAGGATACCTCTCCATTAGCAACCTGCCAACTGCAACATAATTTGCAGCGTTGTCCGTTATGACTTGGACAACATTCTGTGGGTCTATTTCCTGAATGAAGATGTCCAACAACTCACATAATAAACACGCATCTTTAATGTGTGCAGATGCGTCAACAGATTTCATAAATATTGTCCTCTTGGGACAACTAACCAAGAAGTTAAGAAGGGTCCTACCCTTCTGGTCAGTCCAACCATCTGACATGACTGTGCATCCAGTGTGTTCCCAAGATGCCCTAAACTCCTCCAGTCTAGCAGTGCAATCATTCTTTTCCTCTTGAAGAAGAGGCCCTCTCAACTGTGCAAAGGTAGGGGCTTTGTACCCCGGGCCAACGACAGCAACAGCATCAAACATAGGTTGGTAGAATGGGTTTGTCTTTGCAATGTTGAAAGGAACATCACTCCATAGAAGACATCTACTCACCAACCTGTCAGCTTCTGCCTTTTCCTTTTTTTTAATTGCTGATTTGATGCCAGGTTGTGCACCAGGTGTCGTTCTAGGGACAAAAAAGGATGAAAAAGCTGAGGGGTTGGAACTGGAAGGTAATGCTGAACCAGAAGAAGCACTCTCACTTACCCTCTGTGTTGAGCTCCCTACAAGTTGCCTTTTTATTACTGCCCTGGTGTCTTTGCCATCTTCTTTTTCCATCAAGGCTTTAATGGCCTGTCGGATCATTTCTGGACCCAGATTTGGGCAAAGTTCTACATTTTGCCCTGGAATTTGCCCTATATGGCATTTTAATCTGGCGATACCCCCTGACATATGCTTTCCACACAACTTGCAAGACAAATACATGCTATTGAGTCCTCCAGTTTCGGGTATAGAATCAGGTTCACCATACTGCCAGAAAGGATCCAAATTCCTTGGCATTTTGTTTGAAACTTTTTGATGTTTGAACCTGGGCACAAAACAAAAATTAAAAATAAAAATAAAAATTGCCCATCACATAAATTAAAAATTAAAATCACTAAATAGTAGACTGGGCACTAAGTGTATAGGTCCAATAGAGGTTATGGGAATGCTGTAGCTACTGTGATTTCCCGGGCTCTCAAAGATCATCCATTTTTAGTCTGCACGATATGCTAGTTGACGTTGCCAAATGCTGGAACTATTCTTGAAGACTGCTATTTTTTATCCGTGGACAAATATATTTTATCCTATTTTGCTAATGTAAATGTTGGAACGGTTTGAACTTTGAAGACTGCTGGATAGATATATTTTTGAATTCATGATGTAATTATTTGGACTTTAATGTTATTTGGCTCATTATGGACGATATCTATCCACAGTTTCTTGAGATTATGTATGTGAAGGATATAGGGCAGTCTTTTGAGTGTTTTCATCGAGGATAATTACACTGATCCATCACACAATGCTAACGGCATCTACAGAATGTATATCCATTCTTTTATGGACTAGAAATACAGAATGTATATCCAACAGAAATCGATTATGAAGATGGCAAATGTTTTTAACTTACCTGGCGGCAGCAGCAAACCCTGGCGGCATCTCCCAATCTGCAAGCTCGAGCTGCAGTGTTGAAACTTGAATGATGAATCTTCAGCTCCCTCCCAACGCAAAGTTGCAATCCGTGAATAAAATGTTAACAGTTAAACCCTCTCGCTGGACTGTCGAGTCTCCACAGCGACTGCTCCACAGTGTTAAACGCGACGCAGGCGGGCGGACAAACAAATCAAAATAACACATAAAAATCGAAATTTCCGCCTCTTATAATCACTTTCACGACTTTTTTGATCGAATTGGGAAAAAATCGGGAATATAACGATTTTATCGAGACTTTTTCAAATTTTAAAAAATCGGGAAAAAGTCGGCCGATTTTATCGGCGTCTTGAAAAAATCGAAACTCTTTGAAAAAGTCGCGATTTTTTCCCGACTTTTTCCA
>JAXQQM020074895.1:0-12456 GCA_034641835.2 Pinus albicaulis | reverse complement strand
AGCCAATTTCTCCGTCTACACCCCATAGTCCAAAGGGATCAATGACATGTCCCTGTATATTGTTTCTCAAAATAAGTACACAGAACAGTGCCTCATTGTTTATCTATAAAAATAGTTTATAATTTTGAAATTAGCTAGAAATTACTATTCATTTGGTGAAACAAAGAATGGATGCTTCAATACCTACATCAAAACACCTAGGGTTGTTGAGGCCTCTAAAATCGCTGCACAACATCAGATAATCATTCATTCCACCTAGAGCTCTTCTTGCCAGATGGTGTGGTTCAATTGATATAATGGGACCGCCTGACAATAGTTTAGTGATGGATAGAACGATTGTTTACTAAATGATAATAAATTGGAATACATTAACTATAAGCAAAAATGAAGAATTATTATCCCGGAGGTTTGTCCTAAGTAAAATTTTCGGATGATTCATGTTTGTTAATAGTACAGATATTGCTATTCAATAAACAAAGATATTCATTTAAGTAATAATTACTTCATTCAACTAGTTGAATGAAGTAATTGATAAAACATTGTTACACTTATCTCAATTTATATTATTGACATATATATGATTGAAAGAAAAGCATACCATAAACATCCAATAGTGGAAAGAATATAGAAATACTGTTAAAACACATACATATATTCAATAATAGCAAAAGTAATCAAACAACAATTTATATAAAAAGAATGAATTCAGACACAGATAATAGTACCATATGAGCTGCAAGTCATTCCCCAATATCAATCGCTATTTGTGATTCTTCTTTCAACGCAAAAATACTTTCACACAAAGACAGTAGTTCACATTTGCATAAAGGCTTTCTTGTCAAAATTAGAATAATTGGTCGAGTTTTATAAAAGAATACGCCTGAAGTACAATAGTGCAACTCCAGGTTTTAAGTCATATACAAAACTTTACGACCCTTTCTAAATACATGAAAGGGTCTATAAATACTAAATTTATCTAAATATCTATGAAACTGAAAAATCCTACTTAATTGGTATTAAACAATCTTGAATATCTTCTTCATGGAAATCTGGCAGTCGGCGGCATGAATCATCACAAAGGCTGTTCGTTTCTGGTCCTGAGCTGGCATATTGCAAGCATCGGCTCCACTTCTGGTGGTCGGTTAAGGCGAGAATTGAGTTGGGCATCATAGGTGGCATCCTGCATTTCAGGAATGATGCATCCGATTGCATCTGAGAGGCATTTGAGGGCGGCTCTCTGGCTGTAAGGTTTGACTAAGAACATCCAATAGGCGTCCCATGTCAAACTGTTAATTCCTGCGATTAATCTGCCAGTTCTCTCCAGCTCTGAGTAACATGACTGCTCCAATGTTTTAGCTGATGTCAATTTACCTGAGGTACATTGGGAAATCATGTTAGATAGGTAGAGAGTGTCATTAACTAATTCAACTAAATTACTTGTAGTTAATTTGCATCTGGAAACTGCCCTCTCTGCTTTGTTTAACTGAGATTGCCATTCTATAAATAATATCTCTTTATGCGATTCTAAGATTTTTGGCAATTTAGCTGACTGTCCTTCCTCAGTTCCTTGCCACTCAAGATAATTGGTCACTGTCTCATCGGCCTGCTCGAAGTCTGTTATAGCATCAGTTGATTTATTACTTAGAGATGTTGTTAAGTCACATAAAGGTTCTGCCTGGGCGATTTGTTGACATAACAACTTTATCTGTGTTAATAATGCTTTGTTTATTTGCAGTGCCTCTGCCCTAAATTCATCTACCTATGGAAGATTCTTTTTTTTCTCAAGTTGGGCTGATAGTTGAGCAATCTGCTCATCTTTCATTTTCAACATTTGTTCATTGGCCACTTTGAGTTGTGACAATGCCTCTAACAACTCTTTCTGTTTTTGGACTGCACTCTGATCAATCCTCTGTTTTTGTTCCTGCAATTGTTGAGTTAATTGTTTATTGGTTTGCTGATGTGCTATCAATTGCAGTTCTGCCTGCTCTGCCTTCTGTCGTGCTTCTGATAGTTGTTCTTGTAATGAGAAATTATCCTGGTCTTTTGTTTTTAATAAAAGACTCACCTCTGATGCCTTATTTATTTTTGCTGCTGAATAGGCTCCAGCAAATTCTGATAGTTTTGTTAGGTCGTCAGAGGGGTCTAATTCCTCCTTCCAAATTATATTGCCCGTCACTGTTTCTTCTGGAAATAGGGAAGGCTGATCAGTTCTTCTCCTTTTCCTTTGTCGTTTTACCACAACTTTATGTTTCGGGCTAAAGAAGACATCCAAGGGAGGAATTTCTTCTATTTGCAAAATAATTTGATCGGAGGGATATTTTGGGATTATCTCTACTCTTTTAGGACTGGGTCGGCCGCTAGTTTCACCTGGAACTTGTTTTGAACTAGTCTCCTGTGTGTCTGCTACTCTTGATGTTTGGGCTTCCTTTGAACCTTCAGGATTGTTGATAATTGAATCGAATTGCTGCCATTCCTGGAGCAATTCGGGATCAATTTGAGTATCTTGATTTACCTTTATGGTGCTCTGTTCCTGTTCTTTTGTTATAACCAGAGGTTCCTTAGTATGTCGCTGTTCAGGCTCGCTTGATCCTGCTGCTGGGCTTGTTGCTAACAGATCTAGGGGCAGAGTTTGCAACCTCTGTTCTCTAAGTCTGTTGAATTCAACTAACCCTTCATCTTGATATTTCGTTCTGGCCCACGATCTAACTTGAGACATTGATTCAGCTGTAGAGAATAGATCATCAAACAAATCTTCTTTATGATCAAATTTTGCCAATTTGGCCTGTTCAAGGGCATTATAGGCAACTTTGTCGGGATCGAATTTCCTATTAGGGAGAGTTGCTAGAGTTAATGATTTCATCTTTGTAGCTTCTTTCTCTGCATGTTTGAGATCATTCAAGGTGTAGACACCACATCTAAGAGGAAAAGAGGGCCAGACCTGCTTTTTATTTCTCTTTAGAGTTTGTGTAACACCCTCGGAAATAATCTGATAGGCTATCTCCCTTGCCAGCAGTTTATCAGGTATGTACAAAGGAAGAACATGGGGTTTGGCTAGGCTACCAAAAATTCTTATATAAGTAAATTTTTCCTCTGCAAACCATCTCCCTAAGCCCGTTAAATCAATCCCTGCTTGGTAGGAAATCTTGGGAGCAGGTTTATCAAAAATAGAATGATGAATGGATAACATGAAGCCATTGCAAATTTGGTATAAATGGTGCCTATGGGAAGATTTCCACATTTTCTGATGGTATATGTGAATTGGCATGGGGTTTTGTGGAGTCCACCTCCAGCCAAGCACGGGAAATTCTGAATTAAAACACAGAGTGTCCAGGATATAGGCGTTGTAGTAAAATGGGGGAATAAGCCTTTCAGTAATGCGGGTTTGTCCTCTGAAATCAATAACTGCGGTGGCTAACTTATCAGACAGTATAGTTGCCCAATCCATAATTTCACTATTACACGCTGCCTCTATCAAAGGAACCATTTCTATGGTAAAATTAGAGGAGTCGTGCAAACCCCATAATCTACACATCATGATCCCAGCATAACAATAAGGAGAACACAGAGAATCAACAGAATACATACCAGAAGATTTATGTTTGTGTTTTGCTGGATTCTGCCTCCAATTCCGAATGGGTTCGGATTCAGTTTCGTTGTCATCTCGGAATTTCTCCAGAAATGCCTTGTTGTACTTCTTCTCTGGCTCAGGCAAATGATACATTTGCCTCAAATCATTAGCTTGGAATGAACCGTATCTGCTGTGGCTTCTACTTTTGTCACTTCGGGTTCTTCAGCCTCTATCAAATTATAGGTACTCTGCCAGGAAGTTTTGCCAAGACCTGAACATGTGGTATCAGATATCAACCCTTTCTTTTTATTTCCTGGATCAGTGCTGGCTTGTTCTTTGGCTGGCGAAGCGGAAGCGTTTGCGGTTTTCTTGGACTTCTTCCCCATTCTTCTTATATCTATCAACTTGGACGAATTCTGCACAGGAGTAAAAAACTAAGCGTAACACAGAGAATTGGCAGTGAAAACCAAATACGGGGGAAATATATTTGATTAATGCATGATGAAGAATCTGAATGTGGCCGTGGATCCAATCCGTGAAAAGATTTAGACTTACTATTTCATTAAATGGCCGCAAAAACCTGTCAATCATTTAAATGTTCATCACGTCGTTTATTGGTGAAATGATTAGTTTAAGCGTGCCTTGGCCGTTTTGGCGGTTGAGCGCAGGTGAATCTTCATTAGAAAGATAAGGCTTTTAAATACGAATTAATCGTAATATCCCCGTTATAACATTTTCCTTGGAATTCGTTTTTTGACTTTATAGCATCGCATCGGGGCGAAAAGGCGCTTTTCTTATATTAGCATCTCTTAGAATCTTCGATCGCCGATAGCGATATCGCATCGCATCGGGAGCATTGACCGGGGCTCTTTGTTAAAGCATGCATGGTTGTATTGCCGATCGCTGATTGCGTGTTATCGCATCGGTGCAAACCAATGTTTCCATAAGTTATGTCTCCTCTGTCATTGCGATATGCGATCTTGCGATCGCTTTATCGCAATGATAAAAGATTTAATTATTTATATCCCAAGGCCATTATTTAAGTTTGTATACAAAAAGGTTTCTTATAAATGTTTTTGTCGCAAATCGTATCCTTCAAAACATACAAAATGATAGCCTGTAATTATATTAAAGGTCCTGTCACATTACTGTGTATTGTGAATGGGAAAAATGAAAGGAATGGGGGTTAAAGAGGATGCACACACCCAATAGTTTCGTGAACTTCTCAATATAAAACCCGCACAAGATTGCCTTCTAATGGCTCTAAAACCTCTACCAATGTGTTCATAATGTTGATAATACCCAAAATTGACTATTCATCCATCAAAATTGGTCTAATATCCAAGGAGTTATGGCCAAAACAAAAAAATTGCCCAATGTCCCTTAAAAAACTCCACTAAATGTGGAGAACTTGAGTGAACTGAAGTTAAATAGGTGGTTTCTGCCAACTTGGTGGTGTGCTCCAGATTAGCCGGCCCGTTAGTGTAACATTTATTGTGATGGCGGGCATGTGAGTGGAATCTCCGCAATAACTGTTTGAACCTCCCGCCATGAAGGCGTTGGAACCAAGAATGGTGGTGGTTCCAATACCCATGACATTTAATGTTTGAACCTCCACCATATGAATGCAAACAACCGTAATTGTGGATTTAACTGCCGATCTTACTGTCGGAACTCGGAGCTTTGTGGTTGCCTTAACTATAACTTTAACCACCCTGAAAACTGCGCATGTGAACGTCCACCAGTTTATTCACGCCATTTATGAAAATTGTTTGCATTAACCCTAACAATAAATGCCACCATGTGAACACTGCAATTCCCGTTGTCAAATTAAATTTTGGACCCATCTCATATGTTACAGAAACTGCCCATGTGATAGGCATCTAACTGTTAACACCACCGTTTTTTTTCCATCGTGGTTTGAATAGACTCTCAGTTCTGAGCCCGGGTCACATGGAGTGTTGTTTGAAATGGGGGCTAGCCCTTAGGGGCTATCCAACAGATTTCATATTAATGTTTAAATAAACATTAAACCCGTTGTGGGTTAAGAAGCATGGGCAGGCGGAGTGGTAACGCGGCCAAGTACTATTTGTGAAGTTGGCTGTTCGAATCCGGTGGCCTTTCAAAAAAAAATTAATATGCCATTCCTCCTTCGGCCTGGGGCCACGTGGCGGCCTCCGGGCCTGCCACGTGGCAACCCTTAATTGGCCAAAAATTCCAAAGTCAAACCTCCTTCAATCAAAATGCTGCCACATGTCAAACTGTAATTCGGCCAAATGGAATATTCTGGGGAATATTCCAAACAATATTTCAAGGAATATTCCCTGGAATATTCTCTTTTTAATTTTTAAAATTGACAAGTCAAACTTGGTCATAGTCATTTTTTTGGAGTTTACAGGACTTTTCAAACCTTCATAACTTATGCATACGACCTCTATTTTGCCAACCATTTGCGGCGCCAAAATCGTAGCGACGAGAACTTTCTGGTCGCTTAGGTTGCAAACACTTTTGAGTACTTTCATTTTTGAGCATTTTTTAACAATGGACATGATCTCCTAATCAATATTACTATTGTAGTCCCTTATTGTTGTTAGTTTAGCCCCCTTATTTTTATTTTTGTACCCTGGTAACCCCCATATTGTTATTATTGTGCTCTTACATTATTATTATTATGTCAGATAGGATTATATTGTGGCCCCATGGACTCCTATATATAGAAGGAGGTTTTGACATTTGTATCATCCAAGTATTTTTCATTTATGTAATGTAAAGGACGTTCCCCCCTCGAAGTGGCTTATTTATAAGATGTTGATCTCTCTTTTCTTCTATTTTTGGAGTTGGTTTCATTACATTTGGTATCAAAGCTTTGGATTTTAGGGTTTCACTACTCCAAAAAATTCATCGTGGAATTTTCGCTATAAATTTTTTTCTATGAAGGTCCAAAAGAAAAAATGTTTACCACGCAAAGCCGAAATCATGAGGAAATTCATGTAAAATTTTCAGATCTTGGTTCTAAATATTTTCGGAGATATGATCTATTGACATTAGGGTTTTTGCAGGCTCCCAAATTTCATCTAAAATAGGTGAACTTGGGAAAATCGTCATAAATCTCTCTCTCTGAGCATCAGATTAGAATTCTGTAAATATTGGTTGAAATAACATGGTTACTTTAGTTTCTTGTGTATCAATTTTATAGGCAAAGGAGGAAATAGTGACACGTGGCACGCCGTAAAAGTTCGATCTATTGAACTAGTCCATAATTAGGTCATTGTGGGAGATTGGGCATAACTTTGCCTTGAAGCATCCAAATCAGGTCATACCTATGGCATTCGAAAGAAGATTTAGAGGGATACTACATAACTAGATTTCAGATATTGAAGATCCAAAATCATAGAGATAATTCAGTTTCAATATCGAGCTCCTCAAAAGCAAGAAAAATGTGTGTATTTTTATTTCAAATTACATAAGTCTTGTTTGAAAAACCAGTTGGAAGTGATTCCAAGGGCATATTGAAGCATAGATATCAGTATTGGGTTCTAAAGTGCCCCTAAAAAATTCAAGAACCATTAAGCCCTCAAAATACTCTACTATGACTCATGAAGATGAAGAAGAGCAACATGATATATCAAAATTACAAGAGAAAGTGCACCAAATTTTGCTCTCGCAAAGAGAAACAAAAAATGAAATGGAATTTTTGAAGTAAGGGGTGGAAGATAAGATGGATGGTTTGAAGAAAGGCATGGAAGCTAAGATGGATGGTTTGAATAATGGCATGGAAGACATGGAAGCTAAGATCGAAGAAAAAATGAAAGTCAACACGAAGGACATGGAAGCTAAGATTAGAGAAAAAATGAAAGACAACATGGAAGACATGAAGAATTATCTAAAAGAAGATATGGAAGGTTTGAAGGGAGGCTCAACAAAGTTGATACAAGAAATTATTCCTAATGGTGAAAATATAGTAGAGGAAACTCATGATGAGAACAAAATAAATTTTAATCATGATTTCATAAACTCAAATGTTAGATGGAAGACCCACCATATTCCAAAGATTGATATGAAGAATTTTGATGGCAAGGATCCCGTAACATTGATGCTACAGATGGAGAAACATTTTTATCTCAATAATGTGTAAAACACACAAAAAGGTATGCATTGCAACTTTATATTTAGAAAAAAATACATTTGTATGGTATTGATGGCTTTGCTCCCGTAAAACTATTGTCACTTGGTCAATTTTTATGGAGGAAATGATAGCACATTATGAGGATACAAAAATCAACACCTTCTTTATCCAATTGATAAATCTCAAACAAAAGGGTTTAGTGGTGGATCACATTGAGGACTTCCAAAAATTGAATATAAGGGTAACCGATATTCCAGAGGAACAAATGATTGATGCCTTCATAGGGAATTTAAAGGATAACATCTGACATGAGGTTCACCTTTTGGAACCTGATTCATTGGAGAAGGCATTCAGGTTAGCAAGAAAAATTGAATGTAAAATTATGGTGACAAGGAAGCCTGCCACTTACATCTATAAATATGGAAGTGTTGTTACTCCTAGACTTCCAAAACCTACAAGGTTGACACCACAACAATTGGAAGAAAAAAGAGAAAAATGGCTTTGTTATAGTTGTTATAGAAAATACACTAAAGGTCATAAGTGTGCTGAGAAGAAATTTTTTTACATATATTGTGAAGAGGAGGAAGAAAATGAACAAGAAACTTCAAAAGAAGAGGATATACACTAGGAACCAACCCTAGAGAAAGAATAAATGAACCTGACCATATCATGTAATGCATTGGTAGGAATTACCACTCCTAAAACTCTCAAGATAGAAGGACATATCAAGAAGAAAAAGGTAATAGTGTTGACTGATTTGGGCAGTACCCATAATTTTATTCATTGTAAGGTAGCCAAGGAATTGAATTGCTTCCTATACCCGACACTGGAATGTCAAGTGATGGTTGCAAATGGAGTAACTATAAATTTCTCTAGAAAATTCCATAATATCAAGCTAACCATGGGAGAATATGTATTGAATAGTCCAATGATTTCCATTCCAAGGGGAGGTGTTGATGTTGTACTAGGAGTACAATGGTTACAATATTTGGGGACGGTAGCTTTTAATTTTCAAGAACTTTTCTTGAAATTTTTTTCGGAAGGAAAGGAATTCAAATTAGGGGGTATCGCAGGGAAGCCGAGAAAGATAATGAGCTCTAATTTCATGACAAAGATCTTGAAGAAATAACAACAGGGCGTAATTGCACAATTATGCTCACTAGAAGTTCCAACATCAAAATCATCTATTTCTCTAGATCTCCAAAGAGTCTTGGACAATCATTCCAAGGTGTTTGGAACTTCCAAAGGACTCCCACCTATTCATGATCATGATCATGCTATTCATTTGATTCCAAGAAGTGTTCCTCCAAACATCAGGCCTTGCAGATATCCTTATGTCCAAAAGAGAGAAATTAAATGTATGATTGGAGAAATGTTAGAGGCTGGTATAATTCAACCTAGTCAGAGTTATTTCTCTACTCAAGTAGTATCGGTACACAAGAAGGATATATTAGGCGCATGTGTCCGGATTATAAGGAGCTCAATAATCTCACTATTAAATATAAATTTCCCATTCTTGTGATTGATGAATTATTGGATGAATTAAATGGAGAAAATGATTTTACCAAGTTGGATCTTCATTCAAGATATCATCAAATTAGAATGAAGACTGAAGATATTCCAAAAACAACATTTCAAATTCATGGGGGTCATTATGAATTTTTGGTCATGCCTTTTGGCCTTACCAATGCACCTTCTACATTTCAAGGGTTGATGAATTCCATTTTCAAACCCTTCCTTAGAAAATTTGTGCTAGTACTTTTTGATGATATACTAATCTACAGCAGGTCTTGGAAGGATCATGTTGAACATGTTGACAGGGTGCTCAAACTATTGCAGGAGAAACAATTATATGCAAAAACATCCAAATGTTTCTTTGGAGTACAAGAGGTGGAATATCTGGGTCATATTGTATATCACAAGGGTGTTAAGGTAGACCCTAACAAAATTAAAGCCATTAAGGAATGGAAAGTCCCCACAACCATAAAGCAGTTGCGAGGATTTCTCGGGTTAACAGGGTATTATCGCAAGTTTGTTAAGAATTATGGGAGACTAGCAGCACCTCTAACAACATTATTGAAGAAAGATGCATTTTCATGGACTCCTGAAGCAACTAAGGCCTTTGAACATCTTAAAGAGGCAATGTGCCTAGCACCGGTCTTAGCTACGCCAGACTTCACAAAACCTTTATTGTGGAATGTGATGCCTCAGGAAATGGAATTGGTGCAGTTTTAATGCAGGAAGGAAGACCCATTGCTTTTGAAAGTCATCCAATCAAAAGAAAGTATTTACAGAAACCTATTTATGAGAAGGAAATGTTAGCAATACTGCATGCACTAAAGAAATGGCGAACTTACCTAATGGGAAGACACTTCAAGGTAAAAACTGATCATGATAGTCTTAAACACTTTTTGGAACAAAGAATATCTTCAGAAGAGCGGCAAAAATGGGTCACAAAGAATGTTGGGTTATGACTTTGAAATAATCTACAAAAAAGGGAAGCTAAATGTTGTTGCAGATGCACTCTCAAGAAAGAATGAAGAGTTGGAAGCATTTCTTTGTGCCATTTCTATTATCCAACCAGATTGGATAACCAAAGCAAGAGAATAATGGAAGAAGGACGAAGAAGCATGGAAACTCATTCAAAAGTTGCAGCAAGATCCTAGTACATCTGATACATTTATTGTAAAAATGATTCCAGGCATATGTTATCACTTAGAAAAAGTGAAACATCATTTGACATAGTCTTAGAAGTTCATTTGTCAAAGGTATGGTCATAGAGTTCATTTGTCACAAGTTGGTAAAGGAAAATTTTAAATTTCTCATATTAACCTATCCTAAGGTCCAAACCCACCCCCATTCAAGTCATATCATGTCCCATCAGTCATGATTTTCTGACATATTTCATTTCCCAAGCTTTTAAATTTGAAAAGGTCACTTTAGCCAGTTTTTCTTGTTTTCGTAGTGATTTACTCTGTAAAATGGCAGTTTTCACTATGAAACTGCTAATAGTTTCATAGCGAAACTGCCAGGAAATGAACTAACTACGCTATGAAAAGAGGTTTTTCTATCTGTATTTTCAAATTTAGTGTAAGGTGTTGTTGGGTATGTGTTATATTCTTTCCATGACTAATCACGTGCTGGGGGTCGTGGGAATACCCCGTACATTGTGTTGGGCACAACGTCGTGGGAGGTCACAAGGGGGGCACTGGCCCCCCTCACGGGGTCCGTGCGCGTCTCTAGAAAAAAATTTGGTCCTTATTTTCCGATGGGCAGATCTCGACCATGTTTTGTGCATGAGTTTGCACATTGTATTTTGGGGTACGATGGTTTTCGACCCCTGGTATTTTGTAGATAGGGTCAAGGGAACTACGGTTATGTTCTAATCCAGGGTTAATGGATTGGGGTTTATGTATGCTTCGACATGTATATATGTGTTGTAACACTAAAAGGAATATAATGAAAAATCAAGCTGGTCATCCCAATTTGGGATCCAGGGGAAAATCTCTGTGTTTATCTGTTTTATGTTTTCCGCTCTCGCTATTGTTTATTTTCTATTATAAGATTCGTGTGTAGATAATTTCTGTTCAGAGTTAAAACCTACATTTGGTATTGGAGCTGTTTCGGCTTCAAGGGGACGCCTTTGCTGCTGAGGGTTTTTTGCTCGGGCCTAAGGTAGACCCTGTTCAGTGGGAGATCTGCGGGATCGATTCTTGCGGTGAAAGAAGATGGCGAGCGGCGGGAAGATAGAGATCGAGAAATTTAATGGTCAGAGTTTTGAGTTATGGAAGCTCAAGATGGAGGATCTGCTGGTGGATAAAGATCAGTGGATCGCGGTAGATCCAGGTACTAAACCAACAACAATGTCAGATGAAGACTGGAAGAAACTGGATCGGAAGGCTAAGAGCACAATACGGTTGTGTGTCTCAGATTCAGTATTGTTGAATGTATCTGGGGAAGCTACGGCGAAGAACTTGTGGGAAAAGATAGGGACTTTGTACCAATCTAAGTCTCTAGTGAATAAATTGTTCCTACGGGAAAAGCTGTATAACCTGAGGATGAAGGATGGAGACTCGGTGACAGAGCATCTGAACGCCTTCAATACTGTGGTAAGTCAGCTGTCATCTATTGATATTAAAATCTCAGATGAAGATAAGTGCATCAGCTTGTTGTGTTCTCTACCAGATTCATGGGACAGTCTGGTTATTGCAATAGGTAGCAATACAACTACCTTGAATTTTGATGACATTGTCTCAGCCTTGCTGTCGGAGGAAATGAGACTGAGAAATATGGAGGGTCAGAATGGAGATGCCTTATCTGTACGAGGAAGGTCCCAGAACAGAAACAAGAATAAGTTTTCGAGTGGGAGATCCAAATCTAGAGGGAGATCTAAATCTCCTGGAAAGTTTGTAAAGGTGTGCTGGAAATGCGGAAAGGAAGGGCACTACAAAAAGGACTGCAGATCTAAAGCTCCCGAGAAAGGAAAGGGATCTGATGATGCTCCTTCTGCAGAGGCAAAAACCACCTCGGATGAAGGTGGGGATGTGTATTTGGCTTCTTCTTCAAATACACATGTAGATCATGAGTCATGGTTGATTGACTCGAGTGCATCCTTTCACTTCACTCCCCATAGGGAGTGGTTCTGCGAGTATGAGAAATATGATGGCGGTGATGTCTTCTTAGGTGATGATAGGAAGTCCAGAATCATAGGACATGGAAAATTCAAGCTGAAGCTGCAAGGTGGAAGGATTAGAACACTTCC
>JAXQQM020078042.1:0-140180 GCA_034641835.2 Pinus albicaulis | reverse complement strand
TATTGGTCAATGTATTTGTCAACCAAATAGGTATTATCCATGTATTTAGTCCTTCTCTTGGCTTGCTTCTTTCTAGGCATATGATAGGCTTTTATTTTATTTTTCTTCTTGCTTCGCACTATAGATCAAATTTCTTGTTACCCTTCAATACGCCGAATTCACTAGTGTATTTATGGGGGAGGTTCTCGTAATAGTCCCAAATGGGGAATGTAACAATACAATGCAGATATGCAGGAAAATAACACAGTTCATCAAAGACAAAGCAGGAGGCTAATATGGAGACCTTTCAAATGTGTTTACAACAACAAAATGGATGTACAAGATGGCCCATAAGATGCATAACAGGAAATAAAAGTGTCCAATAGAAGAAAATCCTCAAAAAGAGGTGTTGCAACCATGTATTAAGAATGGAAAAAGCCTCACAACATTATTTTATTGAGCTGAAACAACTGTAGATTACACTTTAGATCTAGAGAAAATAAGTGCATGAAAATTTAGATCTATAACAAATCTATACACTATATAGGCTCTTCTTCAGAATCCCTTTGGGGTTTTTAGCATTACACCATATACAAGTTGTAGATCTCAGATCTAAGTTTGTAGATCTACAAAAAATATTCAAAATCTCAGAACTAGATTTGATCTGATATGAACAAGAGAATGATTCTCCAATGAATCTCCAAAGTGAAGGGCAAAGATCCCCCACACTTGAAAACCAACTCTGCATGGTGTGCCAAACACCCCGCAACTCTTACCTACGTGAATAACGCAGATCTGGAAGTAAAAATGCACCATAGGGATCAAAATGTAGTTGGACATGCCAAGATTTGAAAATGAAGCTCAAGACATCCAATACTCTCCTCCCAATGGATTAGAATCCTTCTCTGAACAAGAGCACTGGACCGAATGCATTTGAAATATATAGCCTCCGCTTGGCGTAGCTTCTTTTGCAAAGGAACCAAACCCTCAATAAGATATGCGTTGTAGTTGAAACAAGAGGCTTGGCCCTAAGCCAGATAGTGGACAATGTAATACAAACTATCCCAAGAGCTACTAAATGGGAAGAGGTGGGATTCCCGACCAGGAACACTCAATGCTAAACAACATTAATTCTCAACTAAACAGCAAGAGAATGATATATGTCTAAACAGAAAATATATTCAAAAATATAATATCATCAACAACCTTCTAATGCTTCCATCCCCTTCCTTTTATAATACAAGAGCTTTCAAACCCTAAACCATCTCTAATGAAATCACTTCTTTCACACAAGGCATCTCCATCTAAAACTGCGTTGTGCTTCATTGATGGCCACTCCTCCATGACAACGTTGTAGATTTGGTCAAGGTTGACCCAGTCAACATGTTTTAGCCCCTAAACACACCTTAGGGTGCTTTATTCAGCTGAAAATATGATCCACTTTCACATGAGAAGTGGTTTTATTCACAATAAAGAGTCTTATGGGTCTCCCCACCCACTTATTCACCTATCAATGTGACAAAACAAAATTTTAATATTCTCATTAGCTATAGGCTAATTTAGGAATATTAAAGTCCTCCCCTCCAAAATGTTGCTTATCCTCAAGCAACTACAAGGACATTGCAAAACCTCCAATGGATATGTCTCCTCCCATGAATACAAGCTTTCCTTTGGTGAATAAACCAAATAGCTTTCATCATGAAGAAGTGGGAGATATATAGAAAGAGTTATATGTTGTCCATTTGCCTCCTTAAGGAATGAGAGATGATAAATGTGGGGTGCTTCATCCCCAATGAGAAACTCCAATCTCCATGCTATCATCCAAACAAAGTGAGCCATCCTTGGTAGCTCATAGAAACATTCACCAATCCCCTGCTTATGCAATGTGTAGGGGCTGCATGGTTGAAAATGAGAGGTAATATTTTTTAACTTATGCTATCTCTCCCTCCATTTATGATAAATTTGGAGCTATTGATCTTGGGCTGCAATAATATAGTCCTCATGAGGCCAAAAGATACTTGGAATCTCATAATTCCACTCATTGGTTCTAGGATGCCTCCTTGCCCAATCCTCCATGCATATAGTGAACAGAGTGTCATCACCATATGGGCTCCAAAAGAAATATAGACTAAGTTTCATATGACATCTTGGATGGTGACAATAGTCCCTCCACTGAGACCAACATTGTTCTTCTTGTTGTTGTCTCAAAACATGATATAATAAGTGGCCATCCAACCACCTTCTTGTTGCCATAAGCCTCTCAAAAGCTTGAAAATAGTAGAGGATATTTGGCGTTGGCTGAATATGATCCAAGCAATACATGTCTTGCCAAAAATCCTCCCATGTGAGAGGCTTCTCCCAAATACATAAGTCAAACATATGGCCCCTTGCATAAGGAAACAAGTGATGTAATGTAGTAGCCATATCATGTCCCATCCTCCTCTTGAAGCATGAATAAACGTGGGAAGTTTCATTCCCAATGGACACATCTTACCAATGTTTCATCCCTCCAATCATGTTCCCAACAAAATTGAGATCAACATCATCATGTGGGATCAAAATCAGTGAAACATAAATAATCAAATGCAATGATGGAGGTGGATCATAGTCCCACAAGTGCAACCAATGCAGTAGATCTCCTTACTGCATCATATAGTGATATGGTAAGTGGTTTCCCCACCACTTACTTTCTGCCCAAGTAATCTCACCATGGCTGAAGGTGTGAGATATATTTGGTGCTTTTGGAATGCACCCACAATGATACAATATCTCCCTTTGTCATCTAAGGGAGTGGCCATGTTCAGAAATGTTTGTGGCCCAAATTTTTCCATGAAGTTTGTATGTAATAACACTCCTCTTATGAGCTATGGCCTGCATATACATGGTAAAAGAATACAAGTAATAATCAAATGAATCACGAGATACAAAAGCATATTATTTACCAAAATTTCTCCACATATGAATGGAGTGGTGCATAGATCTATCTCTTCTCTTTCCCAAAGAGGAAAGAGATGGTTGAATTGACTCCTCCATAGAGTCATGTATCTTCCCCATCTCCACATGGTTCATGCATCTCTGAAAATTTTGATATAACTCATCTTCAAAGCCTTCCCAAGTGTAGAACTTCATGATAGTGTTGAAAGCCTTCATAGAATAAGTATGGCTGAAAAGGAATTCTTCATGTGATCTTTGTAGCAACTTCTCCTTGAGCTTGGAAGCTCTAGATAAGAATATCCTACCATGATGATAAAAAAATTCATCTTGGACTGAATAGACCTCCTCTTGTAGCTGGTCATCAAGTATCATGCATGTGAAAAGATCCTTTGAATAATCCACCAATAGCTGGGATTTCCAATATGGATCTAAGCTCCCCAACAATGACAGCGCTGTAAAATTTTGACATGATGTAGTTTTCACATCATCACTCTCCTCTTTGACATGCTTAATGCCAAAGCCACATATTGGAGTGTTGTAACTCCACTTTTGTTGCATCCCTTGTAGCTGATCTTGCTCAAGACAAGATTGAAGTACATGGAAGTCAGCCTCCTCTTGAAAGGTCTCTTTCTTCCAAAACTTCCATAGTTTGGCCCATGCATGAAAGAGTGTTAATACCCTCTTGTCATATTCAGAAATATTTCTTATGTGAGGTAGTATAATTTTCAGCTCCAAAGCTATGGATTGGCCCTTTGACATCATGCTCATGTCATCATAGATTTCTGAATCATTTTTCATCACAAATAATTGAGTTGGAGATAGTAATGTCCATATCAGAAATTTTCTTACCTCTCCTTGGAACCCATCAAAGGTTCTCAGCGTTGTAGTAGCTTCTCCCAAGGCTCCTTCCTTATCTAAATATGTCAATGCTGCACTATGTTGTGAGAACTCTTTATTCATCTTCCAATCAGAGGGTCTCCCTGGTGGAATGCCTCCATGCAAAGAGACATCAAAATCTAAAGTAGACTGTATGAATGAGTGGACTGATTTGTCCCTCCCTTTGCTACATAAATCAATCTCCTTCTTCTGAATATAAACCCCTTGAAATAAACAAGGGTGCATGCTCCTCATCCTTGGATGTTGATCCATCTTTTCTCCTCCTCCTTGGATCAAGGTGTTACTGCCCATGACCACTGTCACACGATGATCCTTGGGAACCTTTTGCAGAGATGCAAAAGCTCCTCCTCTTGAAGCAATAACTTCATGCGTCCTTCTTCTGAAGTGACAATGTTGTTACTGCCTTCATGCTCTTTATCCTCATCAATACTTGATAATACCTCATCAACATTGAGAGACCCTAGATCTTTGTCTTCCCTTGAAAGAGGAATCTCCATGTCTTCCCTTTGAGAATAAATCTCTTCATGCAATGGGGATCTTGCCCTTGGTAAGGTATCACATAAGTTTTTATCCCCTTCAGTAGAAATCTGAAGTGGAGTTGGTATAACAGATCTTTCCAACTCATGCAAGGGTTTTGAATGTTCATGATTTGCTAGCTCAATCAAAGATGTTTTAGTTTGTCTTACATCAAATCTCTTCACTAATCTCTTAGTGAATCTTGCATAAGTAGATATATTTGCATTTTTTAATGAAAAGGATTCAAACAACCACCAAGCATAAGCTTTACCTTTAATATGTAGCGCTGCTATCCTAAGGGGTTCCTTTTCTGGAACTTGATGTAGATGCAAATATGAGTCTAGCTGATCTATCCAATCCTTGGTTGTGCATGTGGAGGATCCATCAAAATTTGGCAGAAAATAGATACCTCTTCTTCTTCTGTTGTGCTTGTTGAGTCTTCTTTCCTCCTTGAGTTGGAAAAAATCTTGGAAGTTCAAGTGCTCCTTGAATCTCCAAGATTGAGATTCATACTCCTGAGGATAATCACTCAAAGTCTCCTCCTTTGGTGGCATCTTCTTTCCACCCCCTAGAAAATCTGTGCATAGTATAACATTGCGTATCCGATTGCAGAACATCGTCACATGATATGAAGAACTAGGGATTTCTTCATATGAAGGTCTTCTTGAGGATATTCATGACTTTCCTTCTCATTCCCTTTTGATTTCTCTTCTAATATCACAAATAGTTTGAGAAGAATTTTGAGATTCCCTTCCCTCTTATTCTCCGTATAATGGGTTTACCCTTGCTTTCTTCCCTCATCAAGATAATCAAATCTTCTATGTCTTCTCTTTGATACCTATTCTCTCATGCAGAGCTTCCTCTTATTTAGAAGAGATATTATTTTAGAATGTAATAAAGCAAAGCAAGATGATGTTTCATACCCATTGTAGTATTCCCAATGGGAAATGCAAAGAATACACAATATCGTTAAGAAAATAAATACAAATCATATTTCCTTATAAAGCAGAAGGCTGTATATGGAGACCTTTAATTTGTCATGTTATAAAATGTATGCTAAAGTGTAGCTTCAGTGATAATACAAGAAAATACAAGTCTCTAAATTTATTAAAATCCACTCTAAAATGAGGTGTTACAACCATATAATAAGACAGAATCTTACAAAGCATAGTTTGCATCATCTACAACATCTGATTACACATCAGACAGAGCAAGCACAGACAGCAAGGGACCATATAGATCCATGCACTATACAAGCTCCTTTTAAAAGAACTCTTAGGTTTCCCACAAAATACCAAGTAGCTAAGATGCAGATTCTAAGATCTAAGATTGTATCTAAGAAATATCTTAACTAGAAATTGGATCTGATCTCGATATAATGATAAAATGATCTCTCCAATGCATTCTCCATGAAGGCGCATCCCCAACACTCGTAAATCACTCTCCAACCAGTGTGTTGAATCGCCCAACCGCACTCCTGCTGCAATAATGAAATAGGATCCCGCTGGACAAAAATATAAGCTTCTGTGAGCCGAAGATATGAAAGATGTCAATATCTTCAATACTATTCTCCCAAATGAAGTGCAGAACCTCCTTCACCTAAAAATAAGCACTCAAATGGACTGGATATGAAAGATTCAATCTCCACTGTTGGCACCAAAACAATCAAACCATCACAGGACCTACGGTAGCTGGTGCAGCAAGCCAGCCTCTGTGGCTTATAGGCAAAAAATGAAGACAACCTCCCAAGAGCTACTCAATGGGAAGAGGTGATTCCTAACAGAACACTAATGCTAAAAAAAGCCATTCAATTCAATGCAAACAAAGAAGAGAAAGATATGTCTAAACAAACAATATATTCATCAAATATGATAAATATCAATAACCTTCTAATGCTTCTATCCTTCTTCCTTTTATAAGACAAGAGCTGGTAAACCCTAAAACTACTCTGCAATGAGATCACTCTTTCACAAAGCATCTCCATATCTAAACTGTGGTTAGCCTCATTGATGGCTACTCCTCCATGTCAAGATTAGATTTAATACAATGACTCACCAACATGATTTAGCCCCATGTCCACACCTTAGTGCTTTATTAAACTAAAATAAAGGACCCACTTTCTACAGAAGTGGTTTTATTCACAATAAAAAATGTTTTATGGGTCTCCACCCACTTATTCATTTTATCTAAGCGACAAAACAAATTTTAGCTCCCATTAGTCGAGGGCTAATTTAGAATACAAAATAAAAGAGAGAAAGAGAAGACCACTCGATACCATTGATCCAGATTTACAGTGAATGAAATAATACACAAAAATAAACATAAATACCAAGATTCATGAGAAATAAAACCTACTCAAATTGTATGATCTAAATATGCTTACACACATGATGGAAATAAACTATCTAGGCATCGGTAGCTTATCTCTAAGAAGAGATGACAAACACAAGCCTTCGAATCGTGTTGAAATGGAGGCTCAAAGGTTTATTTATTGTTGAGAAATAATGAAAACCCTAAAAAATCCAAAACCTAAATCGTAGGAGATGAAGTGCCTGTAAACCATGGGCCCTGCTGGGTAAATGGCACATCAACTTTTGTGACATAACTAAGGATCTCCATTTGACGCGCTCAATAATTAATAGAAAGATCTATCCGAGGATCGAATTTTGATGTGAGCAACATCAAAAGAAATTTCTATGTTGCTCCGATTTTCCAAAAATGTCGCTTAGGGCCTCAAATAGCTTTGATGTTTAGGACCCAAAAACCGCTGCAAAAAATAACAAACTCGGCTGAAATCGGGGGAAAAACTTAAAGAAACAATGGTGGGGGTCCAAGGAAGAGGTGGGTGAAACAACATACACCCGGATGATTCCTCCTCCCTTAGAATAAATGGTCCCCATTGCCTGAGCTCTTCCACATGATATGACGGTAAAATTCCACTGGTCTTGTCCCCAGCAGCCACTCTTGTCACATGTGTATGGCCCATACCGTAGGTAAGATTGCGAACCCAAAGGAGGCGCTCCTTCTATAAATGTATCGCACACTTTTTCCCACCTAGAAGTTGTAGCGTCTGATGGCCGGAATATGCATACCGCTTGTGCTTGGCATTGAAATTCTCCAAGATGTCGTGGAACTCCGTTAAGCATTAATGTACCAGATGTGTTCAATAAATTTGCTGTTTCACTGGCCTCAGATGGTACATGTGTGGATTATGTTCATGTGGTTTGCATGAGGTATGAAAAAAGCCAAGCTATGTAGTGCCTGCACAGATCACGGAGTGCTTGACTCCGACAGAGAGGAACCTTCGTAAGATGACAGCACCATTCCTGTATTCCCTGATTTTGTCCTCAATATTTCCATGTAATACAGCCCCACCGAGGTTGTGCTACAATCTTCTCTTTTCCCATGGGTGAATTGTAATGAAAACAAATTTCTATTTAAATAATTCATCAAAAGTAGATTTGTAGTAGTCAAAGAGATGACAAAGGAGGCGTATTACCTCTCGCATCCCCGTATAAATTTGAGTTTCCAAAGTAATAACAATAACATGAGGCCTAGAATCACATGCTAAAGCATGTCACTCTCCACAAGCATGGTTTGCCCAATAACACCCATGATTTATGAGGAAAACATCGTTAATACCCTGGCAGGCAATGGCTCGGGCTGTATGGAACATGACACCACTGTGATGTGAGATCTTCTTGGGTGAAGCAACCAATGGTATACTTATCACAGTGTGATATGGTCATGAGGGCTTTCGAGATGCTTCACAACTGGCCAAAATGAGATTCATTTGGCTTCCACATCGATAAGGAACTGGCATGAGAACCCTTTCACCCACATCCCCGCAATGGAAGAGGCACTCACCTCCTCTCGGACACTTCCAGATCCTCCCTCCGAGCCAGGGGTAAAATGTCACTGGGATCGAAATCAATATATGCTTCCCTTTCTGCTGCCTTATCCCAGTCTCTGACTGTGGATTAGAACATGCATCTAACTGGCAGTGTGCCTTTAGTTAGAACACCAACAACTATTTGGGCCCAACACTCCCTTTGTGCCGTGAGGCTGTTATAAAATTCACACCACTTCTTACTGCATTGTGACTGTTCTATACTTCTCTCGAGGTCTTCCTTTCTTGCTTTATCAAGGTATCCAAAGTCCTGCTCGTTTAATTTATGTTTGATCTTACAAAGATAGTGATATAAGATAAAGGAAGAGAGGCAAATGTCGAGAACCCATTCTCCGAATGTATCTATGCAAACAATGTGGTACTCGAGCACCAAATGTCTCTCCCAACTTAAGATACCCAAAATTTGTATGGTAACTCTATCATTATTTCGCACATCTTGATCCCTGCCGCCGCACGTATCCATCGATATATTTAGAGTCCTCAGCTCTCACGGAGTAACATTGTTCTCTATGTCTTCTATGAATTCTTCATAAATGTAAATAGGGTTCTCTCAACCTTTTCTCAGTAGGTCACTTCAAATATTTCAGAATACAGGGGTTACCTTGAGGAGGTAAAAATAATATTTTCTTTAAGGAGAAATCATGGACCTAGTAGAATACTCCTTCCAGCAATTCAATTAACCATTTATGACATCTTCATCTATATGGCCTTCAAATACATGAATTTCAAATTTGACTTACCATGAAAGGAGTGGAACAAAAGAGGTATTTACATAGATGTAGAGATGGCACATCACCATATGGTGCCTTGAAACTCCAGGCAAAGTTATCCATCATCACTTTCCTCTATTTCTGAGGCTTTCACAATATTTGATAGATATTATACCTCATGCCTTTCTTCTTCCATGAGACTACCTAGGTTTGCAGGCTAACTGTAAGGCTGAACTCAGATTGAGCCCCTAACTCTGTATCCCAACTCCATGCAGACATGCAAGAAAAATGCTGTGAAAGAGTGTATCGTCTAACAATGATTCACATTATGCAGTGAATGTAACATGCACACAAATAAAATGATAAATATAAAGATGTAGTGGAAATAAACTTCATTTCCTCATTAAAATCAAATGACAATAATATGCTATATAATAATTAAAAATAAACTAGCTGTATGCTGGTAGCTTATCTCTGTGAGAAGATATGTGACAGCTATAGCCTCTCAATCCATGGCAAATGAGAGGCCTGGACCTACTACCATTAGAAGAAATGAAAACTCAAACATCCAAAAATCAACTAGGGTATGGAAGTTGCACAACAGGGCTCCGTTTGGGTAAAATTGGCACATCAACTCTATGATGCACTTGGCATACGATCTCCATTTGATACAGCGCCAACACTGTTAAGATCATCTGATGACATAATGATGTGATAAACATCAAAGGAACTTCCATGATTCTCTCTTGGTTTCAAAAAACATCGTTTAGGGCCCCCAATGATGGCACCTCATCTATGAATGGCTTGATGTTGTACAAAATGCAACACCATCGCACGCAATATTATCTCTTCTCGGTGAAGCCACCCAATGGCATACGAACAAGTAGTGTGCTTGAATTCTTAGTGAACCTTGTATATGATATATTTTCATTTCTTAAAAGAAGGATTAAAATAACCACCAAGTACAAGATTTAATTTTAAAGATGTGAAACATATCCTAAGGGCCTCCTTTTCCAAATTTGATGTAGACAAAATATGATTCTAAATGAACGTATCCAACTTGGTTGTGAATGGTGGAAGATCCATCAAAATTTGGCAGAGTTCACCTTTTTCCATTTCCTCGTTGTGTTTGTCGGCCTTCTTTCCTCCTTGAGTTGGAAACCCTTGAACAAGTGCTCCTTGAATTTACATTGATTCATACTCTCGAATATAATCACTCATAGTCTCCTCCTTTCATAATCATTTCATCTCTCTTGGCGTAAATCGGGCATAGTATAACGTCAGTAAACTGAGCTGTGGCTGACTTCTGCCACACATGATATGAATAACCTGGGCTTTTTTCTATATGGTTATATTAGTTGAGGGATCTTCTATTTCTTTCCTCTCATTCCTTGATTTCTTTAATCTCATGCATAGTTTGGAGAAGAAGCCTCATATCTCTTCCTCTCATTCCTCCAAATAATGGGTTTTACCCATGTATTCTTCTCATCAAGATAATCTAATATTATGTGCCCTTTAGGTCTTTCTCACAAGAAGAGACCTCTCCTTCTTCAAGACATATCGTTTCAGAATGTAATAAAGCTGTGCCAAGATGATGCCTCCGATACCATCAGAGAGCCCTAACGGGAATGCAGAATACAAATGTAATGTTAAGAAAATAACGGTATCATATTTATAAAGTAGAATAATTGTTATGGAGACCTTTATCTCATTGTCATGTTATAAAATACATGTTAAAAGTGGCCTATAGATAAGTGGACAAGAAAATACACCTCCAATGATAGAAATCCCTCAAAATGAGTGTGTGCCTAACCATATATTAAGACAAGGTAAATCCTTATAGCATTATTTTATTGGCTCGCAACAGTTGTAGATTACACATAGATCTAGAGCAGCATGTGGACAAAATAGGATCTATAGAAGATCCATGTACTATACACGCTCCCTCAAAGAACTCCCTGGGGTTTTCGTAAAACACCAAGTACAAGATGATCTAAGATATAAGACTCCAAGATCTATGGAAATATTCGTGACTAGAAAGTGGATCTGATCTAATATAAATGATAAAATGATCTCTCCAAAAAATCTCCAAAGTGAATTGGGGTGTATCCTCAACACCAAAAAAAATCACTCTCCACCAGTGTGTCAAATCACCCGAAATTGCACCCATGTGAACATGACATGTATCCGGATCTACATTGCATTGTAGGGATCAAAATATAGTTGGCCTGCAATTCAAGATATGAAAATTATGTTTGAAGATTTCAATTATTGTCTTCCAATGAAGTAGAAACTTCACCTAAAAGAAGTTAATTAAAATGCACTAGACTGAAAGATCTAATTCACTGTCAGAATTTGCAAAAAAATCAACCAACAGATTCAGAAGTAAAGTTGGAAAGCAAGAAGCTAATGAAGCTTTATAGTGGACAATGCAATACAAACTCTCCCAAGAGTGTAATTACTGGAAGAGGTGATTCTCACCAGAACACTCAATGCTAAACAACATTCAATCATGAAATAAAAGAAGAGAAAGATATATGCTCCAACAAACAACATATTCACAAGACAGATAAATATCAACCTCTAATGCCATCCCTTCTTGCACAGAGCTGGTGCCCTAATCATTTCAATGAGACTACCCCTTTCACACAAAGAATTCCCCCATCTAAAACTAGCTCAGCTAATGGCCACTCCTCCATGTCAACTGTATATTTGGTCAAGGTTGACCGATCTGTTGATGAGGTTAGTTTCTATTCACACCTTAGGTGCTTTATTAAATCAAAATATGAATCACTTTCTACATGAATGTTTTACTCATACAATAGTTTTATATTTCACCCACTTATTCACTTACATTCAAGGACAAACAAAGTTTTAATATTCCCACACTGCAGAGTTAATCGAGAATACTACAAAGCAGCCACAGCAGTAAGACCGCCTCACATACTCCATCTCAAATTTATGCAGAACGAATAACACAAAAAAACAAAAATAAATACCAAGATCTAACAAATTATCACTAAATCATATGACTAAAATATGCTGTGGAAATAGTAATGAAAATAAACTAGCTAGGTTGTAGCTTATCCGTAAGAGAGAGATGTAATACAAACCTCTGAACCATGTTGAAATGGGCTCAAAGTCTCATTTATCGTTGAGAACAATGAAAACTCCAAAAATCCAAAAACCTAACTTCTGGAGACATGCCAAAACTATGGGCCTCGCTTGGTAATTAGCATCAACTTCTAGGGACGTGTAATTCTGGATCTCTATTTGACGTCAATACCTCATTAGAAATATCTATCCTAGACTCCAAATTTATGAGAATATCACAATTTCCACAAGTTTTGATTTTCTGCACGTCGCGAGGCGCCAAAACAATTTTCTGAAAGTTTAGGACCCAAAAGCAAAATAGCAAACTTTGCCGAAATGAAAAACTTAAAGAAAACAGAATCCAACTAATAGGTAAAAACAACATACATGAATGTGATTCCTCTTCCTTAGAAATAAGCCCAGGTCCCTATTGCTGAGTTCTCTCCATGAGATGATAGCACTCTATCAACTTGGTCCTCAGCAACTACTTGCTCAAGACAGGGCAGGCCCATATCGTAGGGGGAAGTTTATAGTGGTTCCAGTGAGGTGCTCTTTTCATAAATGTAGCTGACATTTTTTTGCCCACCCTGGAACTTCTGTGTGGCCCAATGTTGAATACATGTGCTTGTGCTTGTCATTGAACACCGCAGATGTCAGAACTCCGCCGCCGTCATGTCAGATGTGTTCAATAAATTTGGTTGCTTCACCATCCCATGGTACATGTGTGGATTATGTCTGTGTGGTTTCAAGAGGAGTTGGCATCACTTCAAAGAAGCAGGCCTCGGGCCGATCATGGAGGCTTGACCGGACACAGAGGAACCTTCAGGGTGAGTATAAAACAAGTCCCTCATTCTCCACGATTTGTCCTTTCATCACTGCTGTGTGGGCAGGGAACCCTATTTTTAGGGCTATCACCACAATTTTCTTCTTGCCTTGTGGTAATTTTAAATGAAACAAATTTCTTGGTTTGGGAAATTAATTTTACTATGTTGTTTTTGTAGTAGTCAAAGAGATGATAGGAGGTGGTATCACTTCTCCGGCATCCCGTACAATTTGTTTCCCCTAAAAGTAATAACAACAACATGAGGCTCGTAATTACAGCATGTCGTTCACAAGTATGGTTGGCCCAATAATACATCGGGACACATCAAGAGGACATCACACAGTACCTCATCCGTGAATGGCTTGATGTTGCATGGAAGGCGACAGCTATTGGTGATTTATTCTTCTCAAAATAAACCAATGGTATACTTGATGTGGGGTGGACAGGTTTTAGGTCGAGACGATTCACAACCTCGTTGAAAAACTGTGTTCATTTGGCTTCATTTATTGACAAGGAATTGTAGTGAGAACCCTTTCACCCACATATGAATGAAGAGATACCTCACCCTCCCAGATCCTCCTTAGAGCTTCGGTGGTGGAAACAATGTCACCAGGATCTACATAAATGATATATATGTTTCCTTTTTCACCTGCTTCTTCTGTCTCCACTGTGATTAGAACATGCATCTGACTGTGCCTTTAGTTCACTACCAAAGGATCGTATGGCACAACACTTTCAGCTGTGGAGGTGTTAGGTCTCATGATTTGTTGTATCAAACAAATGATGTAGTAACATGGAACCAAGTTTAATCCGGAGACCTAGCTTTCTTGGACTCTAAGAGAGGGATCTTCATTGGGTGCAAAGGATATGTTCTTTTTTTTCTTAGGGTTTTTGATTTTAGGCCAGATATTTAGGCAGCAGGTTTGTTGATTGTTTTTGGTTTGGTGATGGTCAAATTGAACAGAAGAGTAGATAATGCAGCCATTGGGATATGGAGTTTAAGTGGTGTTTATGTCTTAAATGATGAAACAATAGTGTGTTACTACGATTAGCAAGGTTAATGGATCTCAAGGTGATGTAACAGGTAGTAATGAACATTAACATTAGGAATACTAAGAGGTCTTAAACATATATAGCTTAAAGAAATCAAGATAGGCAAACCAATACTGATAATACCTAAAATAATAAAATATCCGAAGAAGAGAAACATTCCAATGAAATATAGAAAGTAAGAAGAGCTTAATTATGAAATTCACCTTCAGATTTTTGGGAAAAACACATAAGACAATAAAAATCACCAATTTATGAAGAGGGAATCCCTAAACAACAGATATATCAAGTTATTGAGAACTTCAAAAGTTGGTGCTAAGTATTGTGCTGGCAAGATTAAACGAGACCCTTTGACTAAACTCTAATAACTAATATTTACAGCTTCAAGGATAGGGTTTTGAATATCAAATAAGCAGGGTATACCATGAATCATACTTGGGCTAAAGATACTAACTATACATGAAACAAAACAAGTTTGTGGACCTAAGATAACCATAATAATTTAGATACAAAGAGAAATATAAAAGTTATAATAAATACAGAGGACCCTGAGGTGCCTGTGGAATATGTCTCAACCTATAATTTTATGTTTAATAGCAACCAAGAAACATGAAACATAATGACAATAAAAGGAAACAATAGACAAATTATGAAGACATCACTATTCACTAAGCTGTGGAATCAACAAACTTCCAGCTACTTCTATTTAAGCCAAATGTCATCTGGTCCACTTCAGAAACCAATTTTTTCTCCAAGCTCATGAAACCATGATATTGCCTCTTCAAGCTCATGAAATTCAAACAAAATACATAGGGACCATGCTCTATTTATGGACAATGGAGACTAAAAAACTCCATTGTAGAAAATGCTTTAAACAGACCTAATATCACAAAAAGAGACCACAAAGGCTCAATAGTACATAATATCCCAAGAAAATGATAAAACAACCATTTGCACATTATACACTTAATCTTTCCTCAAAAACTAAAAAATATCTATTTTTATTAAAATGAGCAAAGTTTCATGGACTTTGGTCCAAAATGCATACTAGTAACGCCTGTGAGTGATCACTTGTTCAGAAAAAAAAGGTCTTTGCACCGATTTGCATCCTTCTCAAGTGCTTTCGGACTTAATGATGGCTTGTTGGAAATCCTGATGAGTATACTTTCCAGAAATTTGAGTTTGAATAATAGCAGTCGTTCAAAAATCCATTTCTCCAACACATTTGTAGCAGTTATGGCTTCCACAGAAATAGCTCTCACAGTTGTTTCATACCACTTCCATGTCGGAGTTTGTCTGTGATGGCTCTCGTTGGAAACAGCAAGTTGGATTTCTATATACCTTTTGGTTTTCTAAATGAGGCAACATTTTTCCATTCAAAACCATTTCACAACACCTTCTCCTAGGAAAGTTAACTCTGGCTCAAAAATGATGGTGGTAGAGACAATTATTTGTAATTTTGTGTTTTTCGACTTTGAACAAAATTAATTCAAAATGATCTAAATTTTTTTAGACTATTGATGATGAGAGGAATTAAAAAATGTAAATTTTTTCGAGCTGAGGATGTAACTAAATTTGTGTGTAGTGTGCCAAGGGTGTTGCATACAAAGGCCTCAAAAATTTCAAAACATAAAAATCTTGGTTCAAATTTGCCCAAAATTGGCATGGTCTCTGGTGCGTCCCACACCTGTTGAGAAGTTTCAGCTTACAAACCAAGGCTGTCAGCGCTTTTCCTTTAGTATCTCCATGAGGGCCTCCTTTAGTTTGGCACAAGTGCTTGTTTTTCACAAATGCTTTTGTCATCTTCGGAGGTTCAAACCATCATTTGTTTTCTTGCTTGGCCCCCTAGTGAATGCCTGCCTTCTCAAGCTGCTGGGACTCATCAACTCAGTTCTTGTCTTGTTGTTTAGCTTGGTCATTAGTTTGTGGCATCCATGACAACATCAACGTTTATTTTAATTTACCATCCTTGTTCTTGTGAGATTAGCATCCCTCGAATGTCTTCTCCGCCTATTTCCCGCCCAACGTCTTCCTTCCATGCTTTAGCCTCAAGGCTGTTTTCTTGCCTCCATCAATGTCAAGTAACTCACTGTTTTCTTGCTCCTAGACTCATCATCATTATTAATCATCATTTCAGCTTCGTGGCTTTTCTCTCATTTCTCACTTGTTTCTATTTATTTTTGCTCGTTTCATTTGATGTCAGAAGAAGAAAGAGGTGGGAAAGTCTCCTGTGGAGAAGGCATGTGGAGGACAACAAGATCTCTGGGGGTGAGTGGAGGAGGAGGAAGCAGGGAAGCAACACAAAATCTTCTCCCTAATAGAAAGAATCATTTTTTGTCTTGAACAAATTGGTTTTTAGCTCATGAGAGCTTTTAGTTCAGGGAGGAAAAATGAGTGATGAATAGTAAAGTTTTAAAAATGGGCAACAAAATGGAAGAAGTCACAGAATGCTTTAGAACTTGGAAGGATGCCTAGCTTGTACTGAGTGTTGCATTAATTACCATTCTACAATCGGCAACTAAAATCTAGAATAATAATGACAATTATTGAAGATTAGGTAGTTTTAGCCAATTTTAGGTTGTGGTTAATATCCTTTGATTATAGATGGTATCACTGAGGAAAAACGAAATGTGACCACCAACATTTTAACTTAGCAGAGCCTGGGGCAACCTTAAGGAGAAACTGAATTCTTGAAGCATTATAAACCCAATAATTTCTTTTGTGCGCAGCACACCATCGTGACGTAGCGCTAATTTGTGATAACTGAGGGTTTTCCTATGAACTGAGTTTGTGATACAATGTGGAAATATTGTTGAGTATACTTCATTACCTTTGTGTCCATTTTCACTGCTCCAAAAACTAATTTTCCTACTGACTGTAAAAAAGTGCACGAATGATGCGTGAATGCGTAGTGTTACAAACAACATTTGGAGGCTTCTTGAATTTCAAATTGAGCTCTCATGACAGCTCGGCTGAAATATCTTCAAGTATGAGTTGTCTTTGACTGTCAAGAAAATTAATTTGGACACTCCAATCAGGAGAAAACTTATTTTTCCTAAGGTCACCCAAACACAAGCAGTAATTCCTCCCAGGACACCTGTTTTTTTATATTGTCTTAAACCATGATATTTAAAAACAGATGCTTCTGGGACCATATTAAATTTTCAAAACTCTTAATTTATGGTCGTTCATCTTTTTTAGATAAAACACAGTAATTGAAAGCTAAAATTTATTTCAGAACACACATGTTTGTCTCTTGAATGAATTCTTGGAAAACATGAGGCATGATAAGGCTTAAGAGTTAAAGGGACTGGGTTTGATAATGGAGAACAAATGAATCTTCTTTCATGTTCCTTTTCATTTCAAACCCTAGCTTATTTGGAAGAGGAAATTAGGGTTTGGTATAGATTAGGACTGCTTTGTAGAGGAGGGGAAACAAGGTTTATATTGCTCACCTGGGAAATTTTTGGGGAGTGAGATGACTTGTATAGAAAGTGAACTTAAGGATTGAGTGAGAGGAAGGGGTCCAAAAGCAAGAAACACAAAAGCTTAGTCTTAAAAAGTGTCAAATTGTGGCAATAGACTAGGCTTTGTAGAAAAATGATGAATTTGAGGAGACAGAGAGAAGTGCTTATGAAGGTATACACATGACAGATGAGGGGTAAGAGAATCAAGAGGACAAGCCTAATATTGATTTTTGAATCTGAAACAAGAACCAAGAAAAATGCCTTAAAGTCTAGATGACATTGATATATTAATGTGATATAATGAGGCTGTACACACAAAAAGACAAAAATGAGCACATGAGCCCATGATGGTCTTCTCGGGATGAAGAGTTTACATTGACATGATGGATGATAAAGAGTAACATATTCAAGGATATTGAAGGTGGTGAGATTTCTATAACTCACAATGTTCATGAACTTTGTTTCTAAATCTAGGAACTAATACTTAGCTACTCAGATAGTGAAAATTATGGATGACTAACAAGTGGGGCTCTTATGAATTCACCACTTCCTCGTTTGGCTTTTCTCCTTTGTTTTTCGGTTCAAGGCCGCTTCTTTCCTTGGCTTTCTAGATTCATAGATCCAAAGTCTCGTTTCACTTAAATTTCTCACTAATTCAGCATAGCGCATATATTGTGCCAAGAGAGGGGCGCCGAGAACCCATTTCCTTCCCGAATGTATCTCGTAAAGAAGGTGGTACTTGAGCACCAAATATCTCTCTAAACCCTGATACCCAAATTTCTTGGTTTGTGGTGATGGGCACCAACGCTACTGCAGCACATCTTGATCCCTTGGTCACCAATGTGTCCATTGGATAGTATTTGTCCTCACAGATTCCGTCGGGGCACATTTCCTGGATGTCTTCAAATGAATTCCATGGGTGCAACCGAGAATGAGCAGGGTTCCCCTTCGTCCTTTTCCTCATGTGAGGTTTCCACCAGAATTTGACATGGGGGTGGGCCGGAGGAGTGTAAAAATAATATTTTTCTTGCTGAGTAAAATCATAGATCAAGAAATACCTCTTTCCAGCAAATTCATCAATCTATTTACGACATCTTCATCTATCCGTCTTCAAATACATGGAATGTCAAAGTTGACTCAGACTGTGAAAGGAGTGGTGCCCCATGAGGTCAAGGGATGGTAGATGTGCCAGCCTGGGGGAAGTGCCTTTGAAGTATCTACGCAAATTTATCCACTATCGATTTCCTCTCGTTTCTGAGGGCTTCCTCAAGCAACATTTTACAGGGTATCTTGCCTCCCTGTCTCTTTCCGGCCACAAGTCACTTCCAGGTTTGTGAGGTTGATCTTCGTAAGGGTTTAACTATATTGAGCCCTAACTCCATATATCTTGATCTTCGTTGGGGACATGCAAATAGCAAATGAGAAAGAGCAGATCATTTCGATACCATCGATCCATATTTACAGAACGCAATAATACACATAAACAATAAACACAAAAATGCAAAGGAAATAAACTAGCCCATTAAAATTAAATACAGAAATATGCTGCATATATAATCAAAGAAATTATTAAAAGTAGCTTATCTATGAGAAGATATGTATGGATACAAAGCCCGAACTTATACAGCAATGAGGATCGAAGGCCTATTTATTTTTTAGAAACATCAGAAAACCTTAAACATCCAAAATCTAACTCAGATGAAGCACTAAACATATGCCCCTGCTGGTAAATTAAAGAACAACTTCCTATGGACATAACTTTGGCATACGATCTCCGTTTTGATGTGCTCAATACCTTGCTAGAAAGATCTATCTCGAGATCACAATTTTAATGTGAGAAATATTAGTGAACTTCCATAAGCTTTCTTGGGTTTCCAAAACACTTTAGGGCCTCAAACATAGTAATTTATCCGGTGGAATGGCTTGTTGTTGTACGAAAGGTGATACCATCGGCAAACGAAAGATCTTCCTTGGTGAAGCCACTTAATGGTATACAAATGCAAGTGTGCTATGGCCGCAGGTCGAGTCACCTCACACCCTTCTAAAATGAGGTTCTTTTGGCTTCTCTATCTACAAGGAATTTCATGGAGAACCTTCACCCACATCTCTGGCGAATGTAAGAGGCGCCCTGCTCTTTAGGTCCCTTGATCCTCTTGAGCTTATGGAAAAATGGCACTAGGGATCTGCACATGAATGATATGCTTCTTTTGCTGCTCCTTTCAGTTCTCACCAAAAGATTAGAACATGCATCTTATTTGGGTGCCTTTATCTCGACCACCAATGATTGTTCACCGCCTTACACACTCTTTTGTTTGTGAGTGGGGGCTACAGAAATTCACCACTTCCCGGGTCTTATTTGATTTGTGGTGTTATTTCGTAGTCGTCAATTGGCTTTGCCTCGTTCCACGGGGTTGGGGGCACTCTTTCTTGGCTTCGGATTTGCGGATCCAAAGTCTCTCGTCTCTTCGTTAACGCTCAATCTTCGGCCGTATAGAAAACATAATGTGCCAAGAGAGGTAACTCAAGGAAATCTATTTCTCTGAACAAAAAGATATGTGTTACTTGAGCACCCAAATGTATCTTTGAATCTTTAATACCCAACTTTTTTCTTAGGTGGAACAAATTCACCAATTCATGCACATTCTAATTTTCTACTGCAACGTGGTCCATTGATGAATATGTACTTAATAGCTCTCATGGTAATATTGTTCTTTGATTCCGTCTCTAATGAATTCCATGGAAAGGTTATAGAAACGTAGAGGGTCTTCCTGTCCTTTCTCTCATAGTAGGTTTCCCACTAGTCTTTGACATGGGGGAACTCTGGAGGAGTGCAAAAATATTCTTTTCTATTTATAGCTAATGGAATGAGAAATACCTTCCAATTTCCTATCTATCTCGACTAAACATGTGGGAATTGCAAAGGACTTGTACCTGAAAGGAGGGCGTCACTGGTGGTAGTTGAAGGATCCTCGGAAAAGATATCCATCATCGCATTCCTCCGTTTCCCGAGGCTTCGAAATATTGTGATAGTATATCCTACCTCCATCATCTTTATTTTCTTCTCCACTCATGGGAGGTCATCGGGGTTTGTGAGGCTAATCTTGTAAGGGTTTCAACCGACGAGTTCCTAATTCCTTATACCTTGGACCATAATACATAAAGAAAAATAGTAGGAAAATATAGATCACTCTTATACCACTAATCAATTAAGGTAGGAACAATAATACACATAAATAAACATAAATACAATTATGTAGTGGAAAATAAAACTTCATTATATTAAAATCAAAATGACCTAAATATGATTACACAGGACACAAGTAGAAATAAATAGCCAGGCGCCCGGTAGCTATTCCTAAGAAGAGAAGGGTGGCCGTGTGCCCATGAACCTGCACACAAATGAGAATTTGTGAAGGCCTGAATTATCATGAGGCCAATGGAAAACCCCAAACATCCAAAAACCCAACGTGCTAGGAGATGAAGCATCAAACCATAGTCGTCATAAGCTGGTATTTCTGTCGACTTAAATTCTTGGTGCATACACACGTATCTCCGTTGACGTTGCAAATACCCCGTTAGAAATATCTATCCGAGGAATAATAATCTTGTGGAGCGCAGATCAATGAATCCCACACAAATTCCCGATTTTTTCCAAAATGCTTGCTAGGGCCTCAAAATGGCTCCTAAGTTTAGGACCCGAAATCGCTATAAAAATAGTAACTGCATGAACCGGTGCTGAAAAGAAACAATGGTGAAGCTACAAGTGGAACAGGGTACAGCCAATATCCACCCAGATAATTCCTCCTCTCGAGGAAGTTAATAGTGCCTCTGTCCCCATCAGCTGAGTTCTCCATGGAGATGAGGAAAATCTGCCGAATTATCCTTGTAGGGGAGCTACTTGGCTTTGACATAATAATAATGTGGAAAATCTTATGTGGGGCTAATATAATAACTTCTTCTAAATGTAGCCACCTCTTTTTTCCCACCCAGAAGTTGTGTGGCACCCGGGACACGATCATGGCAATCGCATGTTCTTGGCAGCCGGATTTGTCTAAGATGTCATGGACTAGCTAGTTGCTCTAAGTTGGATATGTCTAATAAATTTGGTTGCTTCATCACCTTAGACGTATACATGTATGATTTTATTTTTGTTTGCTGCATGAGGCGGCAACACAAGGGCAGGCTTGGGGTCGATAAATGAGTGCTGACTTTACACCTCGTAGAGGAACCTGTAAGAGGAGAAATGTCTCATATTCCTCGATGACTTTATCCATTTTATGTCGCCATAGGAGTCCTGCTGGAGGTTGTGACACACCTTTCTGCCCATGTGACCCTCAATGAAAACGACTTCTGTTTGGAAATAATCTTACTACATTTTTTTATGATAGAAGAGATGGCAGAGGCGATCCGATCCTTGTATACATTTATTTCCTAGTGCTTAACACAAGCATGAGGTCACAACACCTATACATGGCAATACGTTCTAACTAGAAATTGGATCATTGATCCAGATCCCAATGCCTTTTTCCCTTATTCCGCAGTTTGGGGGTGCTCTCTCGGCTTCCGGATTCACGAATCCAAAGTCTCGCTTTTCTTCTACTTAAATTTATGCTCGATCTTGGTGGTATAGGCCACACGTTTTCGTTGCTAGGTAACGTCAAGGAACCCATTTCTCATAAATTTATATGGAAAAAATCTATGTACTTGAGCACCAAAATGTAACTCTTAATCTTTAAATACTGATCTTTGTGGCATGCATTATGGAAAAAATTCTATGAGTTCTGCATATCTTGATCCTTTGGTCGCCGTAGCGGGTCTACTGGATGTATTTTTTCTCAGCTCCCATGGGGGTAATAATGCTCTCATGCCATCTTTTAGGAATGAATTCCAAGAATGACAAATGGTGAACAGAGAGGGCCTCTTCTGTCTTTTCTCACAAAGAGGTTTCTACCAGTCTTTACATGGAGGGTGACCCTTAGGAGTGTGACAAACAATATTTTCGGTTGGAGAAATCATGGACCAAGAAATACCTTCCAGAAATTCAACCATCTATCTATGTGCCCATATCTATCTAGCCTCAAATACAAGAATTTCAAAGTTGAATCAGATCTTGGAAAGGAGGCCATCCAGAGAGGCTTCCGGATGTATATGCGTTTGTTTGGGCAGCCGTTGAAGGACAGTGAAAAAGATCCAATGCGTTTTCCTCTTGCTTCTCTCTCGCAGGGCTTCTCGATAACAACATTTTGATAGATCTCTTGCTCCCCTAGTATGTATTTTCTTCCACCATGGGAGGTCAGATTTGTGGAGTACGATCTTGCAGGTTCAACCAGACCAAGCCCTAAATCCTCTTATACCGACCTTGTTGGGGAGCATGCAAAGAAAAATAGAGAAAGAGCAAGACGATCCTACACACCGATCCGTATTTACAGAATGCACATGTAGAAATAAAAATAAACATAAACATGCAATGAAATAAACCTCATTTCATTAAAATCAAACACTAAAATACAATACAACCACAATGGAAATAAACTAGCTAGCACGCCTATTACATTTATAAGATACGTAAAATTAATTGTGTTACAATGAGTTCAAGGCTCATTTAGCTTTTTGATAACAGCTAAAACTCCCAACATCCAAAAACTCAACTCCTAAGAGATGAAGCACCAAAACTATGGGCCCCCATTTGGGTAAATCACAACATCACTTCCCCTCATGGACGTAATTTTGCAGGTATGATCTCTATTTGACGACTCAATACCTCATTAGAAACATCTATATGAGGAATATAAACTTTAATGTGAGAAACATCAAAGGAACTTTATGTTGTTTCAGCCTCTGTAAAAAATGTCACGTTAGGGCCTCAAACACTTCAAGTTTAGACCCAAAAATTGCTAAAAATAGTAGATTGTACTAAAACTAAAAAATCGAAATAAAAACAATGGCATTCAACTGAGTCAAGCGGGTGGCCACCATTATCCACCCAGATCATTCCTCCTCTGTGGGGTTAAATGGTCCTTATGTTGGAGTCTCCACAGAGATGAGAAATCACCGAGCTTGGTCTCGGTAGCCATCGCTGCATGATGTGTAAGGCCCATACCTGAGGCCATGAAGCTGTCGGGGTCCAGTCGAGGACACTCTTCACAAACGAGCGACCCTCGCTCACTCGAAATTTAAAATGTCCGATATTGATCATGGTGTTGCTTTTTGCAGGCTTTACATTGATTTGTCTACATTGCTGGACCCACCAGAGGTTTCCATATATGCATTGTCAAAAAATTCTTCATTAGCCTCGCATTTTATGATGTATTTTGATTTTTATGTCATATGAGGAGGACAACACCATAAAGAAGGCTCTGGTCATGGGACTGGAGTCTCCAATCACAAAGAGAACTTCAAAAGGTGACAGAAACCCTTATTCTCTTATTAATTCATTTTGTTCTTACCATGTAGTATCTTTGCTTGTAGGTTTTGCCATAATCTTCTTTCTTTCCTCATGAGTTCCCAATGAAAAATAAATTTCTAAGTTTGGGAAATAATTCACCGTTGAGCTCGATATTCAAAGACGACAAGTGACGACTGTGTGATCCTGGGGACAACTGCTTCCAATAAACAAATACGCATGGCCCAGACTGAGGCAAGCACGTCATTCTATAAGAAGGCACCAATAATACATCAGCATATTAAGAAGAGAAAATGATCACATAGCTCCCATCCAGGAATGTCTAAGGTCATGATGAAGGAGCATTGTCGGGTGGAGTCGAGAGATCTTTCTCAGTAGCGACTCTACCAGAACAGGCAAAGGATAGGCTCGAGTCGTTTCCTCACTCCCACTCAAACAGAGGTTTTGCTTTCATCACAAGGAATTGGCAGGAGAACTCTTCACTCCATATTTATGAGATCAAAGAAAATTTCCTCTCTGGATAACCTGATCCTCTCTTCTCGAATCTGGTGGATGAAATGGCACTGCGAAGGTATCAATGATTCGTTCTTTTTTTCATTTCCTTGTCTGGTTCTCAGCTCGTGATCAAACATACTGATCTGGTGTTCGTTCATTTCTGAACGTACTGAAGGGCTTTAGCTCCGACACTTGTTTTATATGGTGAGGAAGGCAGGAAATTCACACCATTTCCTCATGAAGTCCTTCTTGATTTTTTAAAGTGGTCTTAGCCACCCGTCTTGGCTTGTGTCTGTGGGCGCTCTTTCTCTCGGCTCTTATCTGTGGATCTAATGCAAGTCGTTCTTTCGCTTAAATTTCTGTTTCTCGATCTTGGCGTGTATAGAGGTGCTGCACATGAGGTAACAAGGAAACCCATTCTAAATGTCACTGTAAACAACTATGTACTTGAGTACCAAATGTCTTCCCCGAAGATGTAACACTCACCATGCAAGGTATGTGAACACCACAGTTTCGTGCACATCTCGATCCTTCGTGGTCGTCAACGTGGTCCATTGGATGTACTTGTCCTCGCAGCCCTGTGGTAATATTTTCTCGATGCCATCTTGGAACGGACCCAAGTGGGTGCACTCGAGAATAGATAGGTTCCCTCCTCGTCCTTTCCTGCGTATGTTCTACCAGACCCGATATGGGGTGGCTTTGAGGAGGAAAAAATAACATTTTCTTGTTGAGAAATCGCACCGAAGAAATAACCATCCAGCAAATCTAACTACATCTATATGAAGTTCACATTCATGTGGCCTTCTGAACATAGGAATGTCAAAGTTGACCTCAGAACTTGAAAGGATGCTGTACTCCAAAATGGTCAAGTGATGTAGATGCGTTTACCTGGGGGCGTCGTTAATAGATCTGGAAACATTATTCATCATCATGCTCTCCTTATCTAGGGCTTTCAAGAACATTTAGATATACCATTTCTATCTTTATTTTCTCGCCATGGAGGTCATCGAGCTCAAACACCTCGTACATAAACTGCACGAGCCCTAACTCTCTTTATACCTTCGACCCCCTTTGGGAAATGAAAAGAAAATAGAGAAAGAGAAGACGCTTCCGACACCACTAATCCAATGAGTGCAGGAATGAAATAATACACAAAAACAAACATAAACACGGAGATACAGGGAATAAAAATCCCTCATTTCATTAAATCAAATGACCGAAATATACATAAACATTAGGGAAACAAAACTAAATAGGTGTTGCAGCTCATTCCTTTGAGAAGACAGTGGTAATGCAGCCTCCAAAATGTGTCAAAATGAGGCACCAAAGGCATATTATTAAAGTTGAGCAATAAAACCCTAAATGTCCAAAAACCTAACCAGAGAGATGAAGCTGCCAAAACTATGGGCCTTGTTTGGGTAATTAGCCATCACCTTCGTGACTTAACATTGGTATACGATCTCCACTCCACGGTTTAATACTTTCATTAGAAATATTCATCTGTGGATTAAAAATTTAGAGCAACATCACAGAAACTTCCATGTTGTTCTCTCGGTTTTCCCAGCGTTGTTTAAAGGCCTCAAAACAACTCCAAGTTCAGACCTCAAACACCGGCTAAAAATAGTAAACTAGAAGTTGAAATCAAAATCAAGGAAACAATGGTGGTGTCCAAGTAGTTTAGGAAGTGTACAATATCGACCTAGATCATTCCTCTCTCCTAGGAAGCAATGGCTCTCATTGTTGAGTTCATCCATGAGATGAGTGAAAATTTTGTCAACTTGGTCCTTGGTGAGCCACTTGCCTCAAGGATGGTAAAGTGGAATTGGCCTAAGTAGGTGGAAGATTGAATGATCCATGAGGCACTCCTTCTAAAAATGTAATCCACTTTTTTTGCCCACCTAGAAGTTGGGCAATTCGGATGTTGAGATTGCAGTCGCTTTGTACTGCATTGGATTTTTCAAGATGTCATGACTACTAAGGTCATGTTAGATGCTCAAAAAAATTTGGTGCTTCATTAGTCTCTCGACTTTAGGCCCAGACGAGCTCAAAAAACGAAATTTCTCAGATTGAATGGAAACTGAATGAAACGATTAACCCATTGGTTTGAACCAACGAACCTGCTTTGTCAAAAACCCACTTTGATGAAGAAGTTAACTTCATAGGACGACTGGGCATACGTCATGGTATCAGAAAAATGACAGTGAGAAACATGAGAGCTACAAACTTGTACTAAGATGCGTGAGAATATTCTAGAATTTTTCTTTTCTTCATAAACATTTACATGCGTCACAACAGGATTCGCCAATTGGGGTTTGAAAGGAAATTTCCTAATGTCCTCCAAGGTTGAATTATTCATGATGAATTATTATGTGTTGGAATTTTTTTATTTTTTATTTTATTATATGATTAATACATATATTATAAATATTTATAATATTCTATATGTTTTTGATATCATATATATATATATATATATATATTGTAAATTTACGTATTTTATTTTAACTCTAAGGTCCTAGTTCATTTATATTAGAGAAATTATATCATACAAATCAAAAGTTTTTGGAGCGCAGCAAAATCAAGCTTGGCATATATATATTGCAAAGTCTAATACAAATTTTATCGTGTTTTATATCGGTTGGCTAAAACATATATATAGGATGTGCGTAGTGGTAAGTCTAACCCGTGACTCCTCCTAACTCAGTCACTACCAACAGATCATATGGTGAGACAAGAACATGGCAAATATTCTATATTTAAATTATCCAACAATTTCCGATGTGGCTAACGGAGGGGGCCAGCCTCCCATGATAACACCATGTGTCCCATTCCTTAGCACTGGAACTTATTGCACTCTAGCACCACTTATCCCCCTAATCCGTGATTGACACTGAAACCAATGCTGTCGTGTTGGATTTTTTGGAGATGCTCCCCATTTTCAAAATGGTGGCTTTATTTTTTCTTCTGGTTATTCCGAGCTTTCGTATTTGGAGGAGGAATCTAGGAAAACTGAATAGGCCATATCTTGAGAAATTTTCAACTAATTTCTGGCCTGTAACAGCTACCGATGTGAGATTGGCATGATTCAACACCGTAACCATATAGTTGCAGAACTGTAGGAGAAATTATACATGTTTTTTGGCCTGAAGAATGGGATGCCTTGAGCTAATGGAAAAGTTGGAAGACCATGCCTAGACTAATAAGAAGGCCAAATGGAGTGAATGAAATAGTCATTTCTAATATATTTTGACACTTTGAACTCATTGGAATATGTTTGTGACATTCACAGTATGTAAACAACACTTTTTCACTATTGAGATAATACAGTAGGGCTCAAGTCGGGGAAGATGGACCAAGGAGATGCAGCCTGTGAGGGTGGATTCATTCACCGCAATCTGTGTTGATGGATAAATTGTGATGGTTTTCTATTCTTTATGTTGTTGTTGTTCGTAATTTTATTTTCATACTTCTTTTTATGGTCTTGAATTCACTCATGTAAACTCGCTAATTACTGCTTGACAAGAAGGAGTAAGCACCATGAAAATCTATGTATCAAGCAAGATCAACAAATAAATTATGCAAATCTGAAATGAAATTAGTACAACAAAACTAATATTCATAATCAAATCAAGTTGTACCAAAGCTTGGTTGAAAGGCAAAGGTCATTTTTTTTAATAGTTGCTTCAGCTTTGTAAAAGTTTAATGGTTGAAAATTTGTGATTTTACAAGGTTAAACTTCCGTAGAGGTGAAGGAAATTGTTGGTTGAAATTCTTTAGATTAGGACTTGGAAGAAGGAGAGCTACAAGAGCACCATCTTCACCCAAGTTCCACTATAAATGCACGAAGAACTCCTGCCTTGTCCCAAGAAGCGAGATCAAGAGCAGAAGTGTCGTATGTTGGGGCTTGTCGATCAAGAGGTACAAGCATCAAATGATCTTGAAATCCATAGCCATCATGTGTGCGTTGAGAGACTCAAGGTCATTCAGAGGATGATGTTAAGAAAGAATTGAATGATAAATTATGTTTGTTAAAAAATATGTCGATGCATTTAATGTTGGGATGACAGAGAAGGTCTAAGCTCCACATGGAGTAATAAAACTATATGATAATAAGGATGAAGAGAAGAGTTCAAAGTGTAGTGGATAACCACCTCTATCTCCACCATCTTCATCATCCTCATCATCTCCATCCGCATCATCTTCCACATCCACCACAAAAACCACTCACACCACTCAAAATCCACAAAAAGGAAAAGACAACTTAATCAAACTATGTCAAACGAGCTTCCAATTTATAATGAATAGTAAATGAAGAAAATATTGGAAATCTGGAGATATTTGAATTGGAGGTGTACTTCTACAGGATTCAAAACTCTTTATGAAGATGACATAAATATTCAATTGGCTTCTTTGAGGATGAAGGATCCGTACTTATATGTGGGAAGCAAGGGACTCAAGAAGAGATTAAAGTCATTGATATTCATGTTGACTGTTTTTATTGTTACTATAAGAATTATAACTTTATCTTTACACAAAAGATGTTATGGATTGAAAAATTTCTAGACAACAGTGGGCAAGGTAAAATATTATACCCAAGGGGAATTTAGGAGAAGAGCTTTATTTTGGGTATTAATTTATATTCTCAATAAAATTTGTTGAAGTATGTTGGGGGTTTGGAAAATTATGTTAGCACATCATTCTCATGTTACTTAATCCCACAAACATAGACAAGTTTGTGTCTAAGCCGCACACTTAGATAAGAGGGAAATGAAACATAGTTGAGAAAAGTGAAAGTGAGGGTAAAGGAAAGGGTGCTCAAAGTGGAAGAGGCAGAAGAATTGTGCATAGAGAAATAAATTCCCAAATGTAAAAATTGTCTGCAAAGAGACTGTGTCATGATGAAGACCATTACACAAATCTACCTAGAGTTGAATCCAAATAAATCGAAAGCCAAAGAAAAGGGTAAAATTATTAAGGTAGTTGAATATGACTGAACAACTAAGAGATGTGAGACAAAGATTACAAACTATGGGTTTGAAAGGGTAAACATATCGCAAGCACTACTTTCCAAAAATTTTCAAATGTTACTTCATGATAAAGACATAAATAGAACTTTTCCATATTAGGAGTTGTTTCTAAACACATCATTATTACACACTTTTTGATAGGGGGTCACAACATAGCTTGATTGCGGAAGACTTGTTAAGCAAAATGCAAAGCTGAATTATTATACATCCAAGACATATCCTTTGTGAAGTTGGATATGCAAATGAAACTGCATACATAATGAAGTGCATACTAAGATTCACATTATCATCAATTCAAACTTTCTTGATGAAGTTGAACTGATGGTGCCGCTTTTGAGATATCGTATCAGATGGGAAGTTCCATTCCAGATGAGGTGAAAGTGGTATTTTCATCTCCATGAGAATAAGTATCACTTGTTTAAAATATGGTATTTATTGTATAAATTAGGAGCGTGATAAGAAGAAGACAAAGTTTTTTTCTCTTATACGCAGAGAAATTGAAGATAGCAGCTGCAAGCTCTAATTCTGATATTCTTGATGATCAAACAAAGAGATGTTTTGAATCAAACTTTTCAAAAATATGCTTATGTAAGCGTAAGTAGATATTTCAGATTCATCGTCTTTTGAAAGAAGCTAAACAAGATGAAATATTTGCAAATATTCGCAACATAAATGTTGAGCAAAGCATAATGATAAGTCGGTGCAAGGAGAGTGCAAAGGTCAAAGAGAAAGTTACAAAACATCTTCGAAAGGAAGGTAATAAGTCGAAAAATTCTCTGGTCTTGGTTTCAAAAGGTACATGCAATGTATAAAGACATTTATTTGAGAGTCGATAATAAGGGCACAAAGCAATATCACCATGAATCATTATGTAGAAAGTGCAAGGTGAGACAAATAAGTTTCCTTGATTAATGACTAAGGTAGGAACAAGATGGTTTCTAAGGAAGAATATATTGCTACTTCTGCTAAACCAGTAAAATTCACAAGATGATGGTGTCAATGACAACAAGATGGCTGGTCAAGAATCAAGGAAAAAGCAATTTTTTGAAATTCTTCAAATGAGGAAAATGGGAAAATTTGTTGGAGAGAGATCGAAGTGAGAGGAACAAAATTTCACTCCACATTGTTGTCATCTGGAAATTCCAGATAAGAAAATATGACATTATTAAATGTCAGTGTATGATTTATAGTTGAGGTACATTAGAGAATCGGAAATATTTAAAAATCTCTAAGGTCTAGTGAAAATCAAACTATGATCAAGGAAACCAATGCACTTTTGTGCACACTTTTTGATATGCACTTTCATGCGACCTTCTCAAACAGGCACCGAGAGGCAGTCACTTTTCTGGGACCACAAGGCACACTCAGAACATTGATCCCACACTTGAAACCGCCAAGGATTCACTCGGCTGCTCTTAGGACCTTAAGGGAGAACACAACAACAATACACACAATGGAACCATCTCTCTCTTGGGTCACCATCCATCAATTTACCAAGAGAGGGAAGGAGATTGACCTCATAAAAGGCCACTAAGAGATGAACAACATGAGAACACATTGTTGTTGTTGGCCATAATTTCAAGCAATCCAACAAGCATGATCTGGAGCAGAGATAAAGGGACTCAGCTTATTGGCCATCCAACAACCTCCTCCGTACCACTCGCAGTGAGAGAGGAGAGAACGAGGCCAAGGTAGCTCGTAATTGAATATATCCGTACCGGTCTTATAACCCTGTTATAAGGCTCACAAGTGGGAAACATTTCATCCTTTATCCTTATTAGTACTCACAAGAGGGTAGATCAAGCGCCCACCGTTTGGATTATTGAAGTTGTTTGACTCTATTTAGAGCTTTTGTATTATTTGTTTTAGTTTATTTTTTATGTTTTAATATATATCATATTTCATTATTTAGCATGTTTATGTCTTAGCATGTTTGACTTTCTTTATTTTTCTCATTTCAGGACTAAGAACTTAAGGGGAAAAACCACTCCCTTTAAGTAGGTGTGATTTGGCACATTCAGCTAAACACACACTGTTGCCGTGATTGCTACTCCACCATTTTTATTTCCAAGTTTATGTGGCTGTGCCTTTATAAACTCTTTCTTTGGCCGTGAGTTAGGAATGAATCACCTCTTTCTCTTCCTTCAACGTTTGATTCACCTTCAGTGAGAGGTTGTCAGCCAAAGAGCCCCCAAAAATTTCTTTTTACAGTGAAAATTGTGCGTTTTTTATAGAAAGACACGCCCACTACGCACGTTCACAAAGTGATCTTACTTTCACTTTCACATTATCTTAGCCTCCTTTTAAAAAGTAAATCCTAAGTAGTAATTTGCTACTATTTCCATTTATTTATTAAAGTATTTGAAGTTTATAATAAATCTTCCCGCACTCTTGAGGTGTCTCACAACTTGTTAAAGCTCACTTACCGTGTTTTAGCAGTTTGGTGTTATTTCATTTTCAAGTCGATTTTCGGCAGTTAACACATGAATGTAATAGGTAAATAAACTCATCCTCAACAACAATTTATGCTTCTCAGAATTTAGGCACAAAAACACTTATTTAATTAGCCAAACAAGGGCCCTAGGCTCACTGATTCTCTGGTCAAATCTTTATTTTTTAGCAAGAACCATTAGTTTAGTTCAATATTTTGCACTAGGGATCTTGAGACCATGATCAATCACTTTAGAGAGCAAGTAATATTCATCGCTTTCACCCTTTGGGGTGGGGATCCTGAGGCAAGCATATGAATACTTCTATTGATAACTGCCATCTCCCTATAGTTGATCATTGTGATTAACTAGGAAACATTGGCGACTATCCGTACATGTTTTTCTTTTGAGCAAGGAAACAACCAAACATAGTCATTATGATTTTGAAAATGATCACCGACATCCAAAACATTCAAAAGATGGCACTTTTTTCACATTTTTTCACACACATTCAAACCCTAAGTAAATTAAAGACACCCTGCAAACTAACTTAACCAAACTCACTAAACCTTCCCCAACCAGACCTCGTTTATCTAGACGTCTTCGACCTCTCCCCACACGGAGAGGGGTTCTGCAGTTCTCACCATTTAGGCGGCCAAAGAAGGAACACTACCACCCTTATTGGTTCATCCTTTATTGTCATCATTAGTTGGGAACCCTGTCGGTCACCCAACGCCACAATCGGTGAACACCCCCACAAGGTTTACCACATACCACTCCTCCCACAAATCCCTAAGGGACAAGAGAGGACAACGGTCAGAAGTTGCAGAATGCAGACAGAATTTACATCGTTAAGATAAACCATATTCAAAACTAGAAAAATTGTGTTTTTCACAAATTGAAATGACTGATAAACTTGGCGTCTACCTTTCTTACTTCAAGTAATCACCAATGAATTAAGTTGACAACCAACCCATCACAAAAACTATGCCTCCTTGCTCATCAAGCTCCTTTTGACATTCTGTGTTCATGGAAGTGCAGAAAAAGACCGAACCATGATGACTTTTCCACCTGTGGTGTTTGCTTCTAACAACATCATTGACAATACCATTCGACAAGAATATTTCTAACGCGACCTAATCGGAATAGTTGTGAAATGGTGTGGGTAGCCCTGCGCTACATGGAACCTTTAGGTGCCCTCGCTATCTACATTCTCTAATCATTCTATTTTTAGTCACCTTCCCATCCATCACATGATTCCGAATGGATATCGACCCAATTTAGGGAAAACATCCACCATCCATATCTCGAACCATCTCCATGAATGAGCAACGTGCATCGTAGTCGACCACTGCGACGATCAAGTTGTCAGCGAACTGTTCTGAAAAAACTCTCACCATAGAGATTGTCAGAGGATGTGGCACAACAAAATCTCATATCCAGAAAGAGGACGCTGCATCGGTAGAGCTCAATAGCTCGGTAAGTCTGCTACGATACTGGGGTATATTTACAATATTCCAATGCCCCAATAAATGCACAAACTTACAAAGAATTTCTGAGCACATCGAACTCCGTAGATGGCTTTAATTGGGCTCATTGACCCAAAATCACCTGTAAGTAGCAGATGTTCCATATCCAGTTGCTTATGCTATGATTCTACCCAAAACATATGCAACTCGCTACTGCAAAGTCATCTTAGTGCCTCACAAAATTTGACCCGATGGGGTAGTCATTGTGACCTACCATCGAAGAGGACCCTATCCTGCGATCTCAAGGGACCCGTGTGGGTAGTAGCATAGACACGTGAAGGAAGAGATACCACGAACAACCATTTATAAATCTAGGGACAAGGACACCGCAATATGCCTAGTCCCTAACATAAACCCACCCATGCGGAATAATTCACGGTGGACTTTTCTGCAAACTTTCAAGCCTAACCGCGCTAACCATACTATCATGAGAATCCAGAATTTTCCTCCAGCGACAGCTGAAAGAAAAAGGAAAAAACAAGCTAAAGAAATATTCGGACGAGGGGGCAAAAATAAACAACGCCCTCCACGATCTTAGGTAGAGCAACTTTAAACGCGAAATCAAAACCGGGAGACCAGTAACCCCCCAAAGGCGTAACGAGAGGAAAATATTTGGACAAACCACTCTTGTTCAATCTATCAGTGAGTACAGACCATTACTCACCACCTGTCTTGAAATTACTAGGCAGACAGAAGCTTTCAAAGTGATCAAGTGGACAAGAGGGATCTCCTAGAACAACAACGATCATGTGAGGCTCGTTTCCCCCATCGCGGGACAGCTAGAGAACACGAAAAAAGAAAAAAATCCCAACGATTACGAAACAACGACCAGTGATAACTCTACACTGACTATGCGAAGAAATGTTTTTCAGGACACGGAACCCGAAATTACGATACCCCACCAAATACCATTACAAGTGCTAGGGGAGCTAGTGGCACAAGTGCATCAACAACACCTTTTACCATATCAAATATGCTTTCCTATTGAACCTTTTCCAAAATTTGGTAAGGGACCAACTATGCGGGTAAGAAAACCATTGACAGCCAGCTCACATAACTATAACATTGTGGATGAGGCTAGCTCAATCTCCCATCGCTATGTCGACTTTAGGTGACTTTGCAAATCATGTCTAGAAAAGGAAAAGCCTTACTTTTTGCATTAGAGTTCCATTGACTCTGCTTTGAGTCAGTTCTCGATGGCTTTTGATTTTAAGATAAAGCCACACCTAGGCCCTCTGTAGTCACTCTTTCGAGATATCGATGTTATTTCAAAACATCACCATTCACCCACGGTGTTTCGTTGGAAGAGGGCATCCAGACGCTGCACTCAGTGTCAAAGAACGTCCATGTGGTTAGGGTCCCCCGAGGCTATATAGCCTATCGGACATCAGCACTTAGATCATATGATGGATGCTCTCTTCAACTCCGCTTTGACCTGCTAAAATTTTCTCGGTCTTCTCGACGACAAGATGGTCTCTTATAGACATAGCAGAGTCTTGGATGCTCAACTTTGTATTACAATATACTCGCCTGCGTCGAGTTATATGTATGCCATGCACTTCGCATAGCCTCCTCTAGTCTTCCGAACGATGATGTTCCCCCAGGGCCCATCACGGTCACGTGACCAATTGACACACGACGAGAAAGAGACCCTAAAAATACCTACATCATTCTCGCTGTAGACACATACATCGCGAGATGCTTACACGTACCCGAGAATATGGCCTCGCTTCGATTCAAAGCGTGTCCATCCTAGGATCATTCCCTAGAGATCCCTGCTGCCGTTTGAGTCATCACCCGATGTCTATAGGGGCCCCAGTGTCACATGATTTCCTCATCGAAGCACACACCGAATCTGAGTTAAGACATAGAGACGAGCGATGACTGACACCTATTCCTTGACCTGACAACGACCTCTCTAGCCTACGTTGCCTCCCAAATCTCCTTTCCTCTGTCACCGGTTGCTTTGTCATCCCAGCGGTCTTGGCGCACGGTGGTGTTACCCGAACGTGTCTTTGCAGATCCCGAGTTTGGTACCTAGTCCCACCTGTGGGATTTGCGGAGCGCAGTGCACATCACCCTTTGTATAAAGGTTAATCCCCCTCGGTACCCAAGGAGGCCCCACCCATTCAAGAGACTCTGCAAACATCCTTGCACCAACTAACTCCTACCGCAAAATTGGATGATGCAATGAAAAGAAAACCAATAGAAGAGGAAAAGAAGGTGAAGAAGAGACATCTTGTTGAGCCTCAAATTTGTGCTTTCCTTCTTACCTCTACTTTACCTCATTTTTCACCTTGTCCATTTCCTCCATTTCTAAACCCAATTGATCAATAAAAGATGATTAAAATTACTTCTAGAATGGTTTATATGACTGACTTTGAAGTTGAATTTTTGTGATTGTTGCCATTGTTAAGCACATTTTGACCGGAACTAGTGCGAATGCGGAACATTACTCCGTAGCTAACTGTAGGCGATTCTGCGGCAATACCTTTATGTTTGAAAAGCATGTTCCGGGTGGCCTCTTGAGGAAAAACGCATAGTGGAATGATCCACGTGCGTGCCTACATGGTGTGTTGCTCGTCATGGAAGAGGAAATGGATGCAGGGTACGGTTATGCACGTGTGAACATATTTGTGAAGCGAAGACTCCTACTAGGATTCACACGCATCCGGGTGTCTTTTCTCTTTCTATGCACCACCTCAAAGACTCCTAAGATGATTTGGATTAGGAAGACATCATTCCTAAATTATTGTAATTATTGTTACTTGCATTTACTTTATAAACTCTTGAGTAGGCTGAAGACTTAGTTAGAAATTTTGTATTAGATTTGTAACTGCTGGGATTTTGCAAAACTGCACGTTACATGCTTTGAAGACACGTGAGCATTATGTTCTATTATTGCACTGTCATTAATGGAGCGGAATAAAAATTATCTTTGAAGAGCATGATTTAATTATGAAGTTGAATGGCTGAAACATCCCAAGTGGTGAGGGCCCGCTTCGCTTGATGTCCAGATTTCCTTTTGCGTAATTCAGATAAGTTTTTCCTAGGTTGTTTTTACGTGTCTTGCTGTATTGAATTAGTAGTTGTTGTGTTTTTGTATACTGTGGTCGTACTCATTCTAGTTCTTCCATGAGAAGACACTCTTCAACGTGAACTTCAAAATGATGAATGTTTAAATGACTGTGTATTAGTAGAATAGGAGTTAAATTTGTATTTGTTTTTAACTAGAGCTATCGCGAGATCATATTTGTTCTCAGCTTCTTCGACAAGAAGACACTTTAGCTAATAAATTCAAAACAATGAATGTTTAATGACTGTAGTGCATCGTAGGATAGTGAGTTGTATTTTTTTTTAACTAGATAATCGTAGTTATATGCTATTCATCCAGATTCTTTCACAAGAAGACATTCTTCCAATAGATCAGTAACAATGAACTCGATGAATAGCTATAGTAACATAGGGAATTAGTTGTAGTTTTTAGTCTTCACTACTCATAGTTGCACTTGTCCTAATCATGCTCTTCCATCAAGAAGAAATTCTTCCCAAGACATCTTTAAGGGAGAGTTCAAGATATGGTTGTGATGTGACAACTTTCTAGTTTCATTTGCTTTCGGTTCATTTTGCTTTCAATGGTACGCATACAAGTCCACAGTCTAAAATTGCTTCTACCTCTTCCACAAAGAAGGAACTCTTCCAAAATATCCCCTCATGATGAACAAACCGAATTGCTATACTTCATAGAATAGTGCATGTTAATTAGAATGCTCCTAGAGTTTCATTTTTGCCATTTTAATTCATGTCCACTGGCTATTCGTTTCAAAAGTTTGATGATGGCTTATGGTTTTAACATTGTTCTAGTTTAGAAGCATCTTAAAGTCTCATGTTTAAAATCTAATTCATTGCACTCCTCGCATTCTATAGTCACGCTCGCCACCCTTTGCACAGGTAGATCACTTTAGTTGATAGGGATTCCTAGAGCCGACCTTTCATTATTTACAAATATCTTTTTGTTCCGAAAACCATCGGTGATCCATAACTAGGGAACGGATAGATAATATCATTACAAGGTCTGAAATATCTCTGCGCAAATTCCTCACCATAAACGGAAGCTCTTCCTCAACGGAACTACCCCAAAAGAAACCAATAACTCTTGGAGAATAGACTCTAGAAGCCTTCAATTGAAAATTGCAGAATAGAACTATGAATTAGTCATGGAATAGATGAGCTTAGAATAGAATGTTGCATCATGATTAATGTCTAGTCTGTCTGAAAGTTATAAAACTTGCATATTTAAAGTCGATCATTTCTCAAAGTCTAGTTTGTGTCATCTTTGTTTAAAAAGAAATCTACTCGATCAAGCTCTTGTTTCTATTCGGTCATAGTTTAGATGTTGATTCGACGTTTTTTGATTACATTTGCCATTCCATACCACATCAGGCTCAATTTGTGTTCTTGACCACACCAATTTCTTTTCATTAGTTTCCAGGCACTCCCTTCATTGTAAACACAAAACTTCAAAAGACCAAAAACATCATAAATCAACATAAAACCAAAACATCACAAAACACTACACACAACGCACTAGGAAACAAGCACCTAGAAGTACATATGGTACATTTCACTCCAGACGAGCTTTACAAACTCACAGCTGACAATTAAATGAACTCTGTTTAGGGAGACTAGATTGAGACCCCATGACAAATACCACCATGACACGGGAATCACCACGCTACGCCATAGTGTGACGTAGTAGGCTACCCTACCTACATCTCCAGAGATGGACGAATTAAAATGCACTCCTTAGCTACTGTGGTAGACATTGCGGCAACAAGTTCCGGAAAAAGGAACTGCATACCAAAAATCACAAGGCAAGAATTAAGTAAAAATCATGCATGTCTGTACTCCATGTAGCAATTATGGACACTATAGCCCATTATTTCCCGGAAGAGATCCCATGGTATTGGGGGATGCCTTACATGCCATCAAGCAATCACTATCAAGAGGGATCCCTCCACCGAAGTTATCCCAGGAGATATGAGCCTCGTGCACATTCTAGAGCTGCCGGGCAGAGGAAACGACGCCAGTACGCGTGAAAGACTCTCGTTCATATTCCCCCCCTCTACTCGCTACGCTTGCTCGTATGAAGTGAGCATGGTCACTTCATTGAGGAATGCGTAGTCTCACGGAACTCATCCACGGGTGGTATCCCTATGAAACATGGTTTTCACTATGTTGGTTTTGCGGATATCACAATTCACATGTCCCTTTATGTGCTGCAACCTACGATTTTAGAGCAATGTCATTATATCCCCCAATTCCACTGGCACTGAACAGCTAGTTTGCATTCAACCATAGTCCACCTCTCCCAGGAAGATGGGCTCCCAAATGCTGAATCTATGAACAAATCGACGAACTCGAGAAGATGTGACGATTAGATCCATCCTCTTTCTAAATGAGTGAAAAGCTAGCCCAAATAAGGGAACCCTTAGTTACTCCCTAGCTGGTACTCTCATGAAATAGAGACCAACATGGTACGTTGTGTAAAAACGCTTCCAATCATGTGGTTCCCTAGCCTACCCTAATTAGAAGCGCTTCAGCACCGTTTGTGGTATGTCGGTCATGCCACCAAGTGGAGGGTACGGATGGTAACCTCAGTATCTAGAGATGTTTTGCTTATATGTAGAGTGAAATCTCACCATGAACAATAAGCTTGTACCCTATGATCCCACGATTTACATCCTCTAATTGACATGATACATACATTAGAGAACAGAAACATGAGGATCTTCTCAAACAATATGGGAGTCTAGAACGCCCCTAGGTAATCTCACCTTTCCTATGCAAAGTCACGCAGGAGAGAAAATTGGGAGAGGTGTGCACCAACCAAGCATGACCTGTAAGTTCAATCTGAGGGATAAAATGCGATCTATGCTGACTTTGACGGGAAGCCCCTTTGGTTCAATCGGTGCAAGACCCGAAGCACCTTGCAAACAACTTTGGTACATATCTTCTCTCTCGCAAAACACTTCTCTCTAACTAAGAGAAGATCACTCACAACGATTATCGGATTTGTCACACTTTCATCATAAAATAAAATGCGAATCTCTTGAAGCTTAGAGTGGCAAGAAGTAGCCCAGTCTGCAATCCCTCACAATATTGAGACATACCTGGAGCCACAAAACTAGGAAATGGAAGCGGAAGACACTCCTCATGCCTGCTATCGTCCACGAGTCCACTTACGGACGATGAAGAGCAGTGTTGATCTTCACAAAATCTACTCAGTTGGCATAGTTGTACCATGCACCATTTTCATGGCGCTGCAACCACCGAAGCTAGAGGGCATGCCCGCTTAATGGAAACGATGGGGCGGCTTTTGTATCTAGTAAGACCTCGCAGTGATGCGGACACAGAGGGATTTCATGATCCAAATGATATAATCAACCTCACACTTGCAATTCTAGCGAATGTCAGCCTTGGCTCCCAATTTCAAATATCAAGCTTGCCAGGCACAAGGGATCACAAGGTCCCTATGGAAGATACTCTCCATATTATCGGTATCCACCATCCTGCTCACGCCCATATCCACAAAATTTTCTCAAAAATCTTCAACAAAAATTTTCAACAAAATTCTCAACAACATTATCACAGAATCCAACCTCATCAAAATCAACCACTTCATTAGCATATCACCTCAAAAAATCCAACTCAATTACCGACTCGACCCATACACAAACTCCTGCAATAATAAGAACCCCCTGAATACATGACATGATGAAGGACAACAATTTCCAACTGTCTAATTACTCCTCTAGACCTTGAAGTGATGTTCAACTTAGGTCTCAAGAAGGATACTGAGAAGAGGAAACTTTCATGCAGTGGATCATACTGAAGGGGTATAATCAAGATAATCTCTGAGAAGACTCCCTACGAGTTAATAAAAGTCTTGCAGGAAGAAACATCCTTTCAAGGCCAAAACATTGAAAAGCTCGAAACAAAAAAAGATCCAATAAGCCCAACTCCGGTGATTAGAGCAACCATCACATCTACTTCTATACACTCCTTTTCCGGAAAGATTACAAATTGACAAAAGGTGTAGAAAAACAAATAATGGTGCCTAATTATGATTTCTTGGATGAATTGAGAAATGTTTGCATTAAATTCCATTATTGCATGCCATCAAGAAATCCCTAATTTTAGCCAAAACAATAAAGGAGTTGAGTATGAAGACAACAAAGAAAAGTAATAAGAGAAAACCAAGAAAATTCGAGCCGGCAGGGACAAATCATGGACATTATGATGGGTAAGACTACTATTCCAAAGTACCTTGACCCGGAAATCCGATTGTCAAAATTCACATCAATGGAATTGAAATTCAAAACACACGTGCATTGACTTAGGGAGCGACGAATAAATATCCTGTGAGTAGACAAATCATGGACAAAGCCGAAACTTCCTAATCTTACTCTTTACACCCACACTATTACAAGCTCAGCGAGATAGATGCTGGTGATCGGACTCGGATGGGGTAATGAAGACATTCCGAGTATCCCCAGACTCTTGGGAGTACCTCCGTGGATTTCATGATCCACGACACCCAAGAATAATCTAGGGAGCCATCCTCTGGCTATACTAGGGAAGACCTTGATCTGGCTACACTGATGCTTTTATTAGTTGTGGGTGCGGGTGATATGTATATAAATCATGAAGTTCAACAAAGAAATTGCACTCTTATATCTCTCTGAGCTGGGACAATTACGATCTAGATGACACCTCAATGGATGAGAGGGATGAAGAATATTTGCAACCACTTTTCACAATTTCGAGAAATTAGTGAAGATAATCAAATTCACGAATACTGCTAGAAAAATTTTGAATCTTCTCGGATCACAAAACAAGAATCATTTCAAGAGAAATCCAATATTGAGTTCTTGTCATCTAGATACGGATGTCTCTTCATTCTATGGACAAATTTGGCCGGGTTCTACGAGTGAAAATTTTTCCGGGCAAGACCTTGAATATAAACAAAAACCTGGAAAAATCTCAACAGCAAGAATCTAGTCAAAAGTATTACGCAGACATTCTGCTATATGCCTATCAGGAATACAGACGACATGAAGAGATAGAGTCCTGAAGACTTGTACTGCTCATCACATCTATGTAGAGGCAGGTACTTGGCAAACCAACTGGGACAACCTCAAAGATCGGATGAATCCAAATCTTGGAAATTGTTAAGGAAGAATTACAAAAATTGTTAAATGTTAACTTCAATCTATCCTATTTGAGATAGTCGATGGGGTTTCCCCTTATAGTAATTATAACTAAGAAAAAATGGAAAATGGAGGGTGTGTGATTGACTATAGAAGGGCTGAATAAAAGCTACTCTTAAAGACCATTTTCCCCTTACCTTTCATAGATCAAGTATTAGATACATTAGCGGTACAAAAAGTACTTTTCATTCTGGATGGATTTAGTGGTTACAATCAAATCCAAGTAGCACTTAGAATACAAGATAAAACCACATTTACTTGTCCTTGGGGTACCTACTAGCCCTACGAGTATTGCCATTTGGATTGTGCAATGCACGCAACATTCCAAAGAGGCGGTATTAGAAATTTTTTTCTGATACGATACACTGAGTGTAGTGAGGTGTACATGGATGATTTTACGGTTTATGAGGGATACATTTGAAGAGGCTTTAGAAAACTTGGAAAAAAGTCTTAAAAAGATGTCAAGAAGCAAACCTTTCCCTTAGTGCATGAAAAATGTTTTATGATGTTCACTTCGAAGGTATTGTTTTAGGGCACCACATTTCGGGAGGGATGGGATTAGAGTTGATGAAGCGAAAGTTGAAGTTATTTCTAACCTATCCATTCCAAGTTGTCAAAGAGATGTAAGAAGTTTTCTAGGATTTACTAGGGTACTATCGAGAGATTTATAGAAAACTTCACCAAAATAGCATCTCCTCTCTTCAAATTACTCACCAAAGATTGTGAATTTAAGTGGACTTCGATTGCCGATTTAGCTTTTCGAAACCACGAAAACCAAAATTTTACGAAGCACCTATATTAAGGGGGACCCTAGTCGGAAGTTACCTTTTTCATATCTCGACGGATAGCTTCCGATATGACTCTGAGAGCTGATATTGGGACAAAAATATTTAATTCCCTATACCATCTATTATATCGGTAGAAAATTTGACTCCTGTGAGTTAAACTATCACTGTGAATCGAAAAAAGATTTTTAGGTGTTGTTCATGCCATTAATAAATTTAGACACTATATAACGAGCTATGAAACTTTTTATTCACAATTTGATCATTACGCACATTAGATATTTAATGAATAAATCAATCACTAATGGTAGAGTTATAAGATGGTTGTTATTATTGCAAGAATTCAACATTACTATTCTAGATGAGGCACTGAAAACAAACACTCATGGTGACTTCATCTGCTAGAATTCAAAATATCAAAGATGACACTCCGGTTGGAAGATCAATTTCTCATGAATATCTTTTTTGCGATTTCTACTCAAACTCCATGGTTTGACTGATATTGCTAATTATTTAGTTTCGAGAAAGTTTCTTCAATTATGAATGCAAAGGGATAAAGAAGAAAAATCATTAATGATAGTACAAGATATTCATGGGTCGCTAATGAGTTGTAGCAAGACAGAGTTCAGATTTGATCATTAGAAGATGTGTTCGTGAAGATGAGATGCCCGAAATTCTCAAGGGGCATGTCATGATGAACCTTGTAGGCGGACACTTTGCGGATAAGAGGACGACCTATAAGATCCTTAATTTAGGATATTGTGGCCATCTTTGTTTAAAGATGCGAGGGTATGTCAAAAAGGTGTGAGCGATTGCCAAAGGGTAGGGAAACCTTCTCCTTCAGGTGAGATGCCATTACAACCTCGGTACACATTGAACCTTTTGAAAAATGGGCCTTGGATTTTGTAGGACCTATTAGTCCTCATCAAAGACAAATAAATACATATTAATTTACCTCGATTATGTTACTAAGTGGGTAGAAGCTAAACCATTACTTGTTGCTAATGAATCATCCGTAGTTACTTTTCTTTTTGAGGATATTTTTACTAGTTTTTGGTGTCCCAGAAATTTTTATGATCAAGAACTCAATTTACATCAAGGCTAGTGGAGAAAATGATGAGAAGTGTAAAATCGAGACATATAACATCTCACTCCTTTATCATCCACAAGCAAATGGTCAAGTGGAATCCCTAATAAAGTCATTGAAGGAATCTAACAAAGACTTTTCATCTACATAGAAGAGATTGGGTAGATAGGCTTCACAAGCCTTGTGGGCCTATAGAACTACATGGAGAAACACAACGAGGGCCATACTCCTTATGAGCTTGTTTATGGAAAGCAAGTTTTGTTTCCTATAGAGTTCCAAATCCAAACATTCAAGATGGCGAGTTCAACTAGGACTTGATCTAACGAGGCACAAAAGCATAGGCTCGGAGCAAATCAATGAATTGGATGAGATCGAGACAAGATGCGATTCGAGAAAACAAGTCTAGTCCAACGACAAAGAGAGCTAGATAGCATGACAAGTACATCAAAGAAGAAATTTAAAGAGGGTGATTGGGCTCTCTTGTTTGATTCAAAAATTCAAGGATTTTTCAAGGAAATTTTCGGGACACATTGGCTTGGGCCATATGAAATTGTTCGAATTTTTGATAATGGAGCGATAAAAATCAGAACTATAGATGAAGAGGAGGTCACTTTTCTTGTGAATAGCCATGAGCCGAAGCTATACCACAAGCCACTCTCAAGAGAAGAGTTTGTCAAGAAGTTCCAAGGAGACAATGATGTGAAGTTAATGAAGAAGAGTCTCTCTTCTTCATCAACTTGATTAAATTTTCTGAAGCATTTTTAAAAAATAAAAATAAAAAAATAAAAAATAAAAATAAAAAAAATAAAAAAATAAAATAAAAAAATAAAAATAAAAAATATATAAAATAAAATAAAATAAAGGGAGTATAAACATGAAAACCAATCCTTTGATTGGCATGTTTATACAGAAAAGATAGGGTGGAAAATCAGAGTCTCTCGCATGACTCTAACTTTTCCCATTTTTTATTTCTAACAGTACATTGTTATAAAAAATCATAAGTTCGGTGCCATAGTACTTATGATTCATTTCATCTCACTCCATTCACTATCCATCCATACTTCATCTCATCCATCATTCACATTTCACTCCATTCCATTCCATTCATTTCACTCCATCTTCCCATTCACTTCATTTTCATGTCAAAACATAGAATTTGATATCTTGCTTGCAAGTGAATAAAAATATGCTATGAATTGCGATCGCACCTTATGTTCCTTCATTCCATGAAAGCTGAATCCCATTCTTATTCCATTATCCACTTCATAATCCATCATCCATTTCATCCATTTTCATAAATATTTCACCCATCTTCCCTAGAAACATTTCATTTTCATGATTAAAGTATTCTACAGGGGAACATTCGCGATTTCGATGGACATTCTCGCAGTCGATCACCTTTTACTGTGACCGGCAGTCTTTTTTGGCGACTATATAAACCACAGTAGGGCATCAACTTGACGGATATCGAATTACAACAAAAGTGATCCGGTGAATTCATGAATCAAAAAATATCAAGAAAATTGTGAAAAGATTCCTCCAAAGATGAGCGAAGAAGACAGGCTACACAAACATCAAACAAGGCTGAAAGGTAACAAATTTAAATTACGATGCAATTCATGAAAATTTAGCATAGTTTTAGTTGTGGATTATTCAAAAAGTTGTTTTAATTATTTTATTGATCGAAACACCAAACAAAACCCTCTATAGACTTTGTGATTAAATATTCCAATTCAAATTTTCTATCAATAGCATTTGAGCGGTGGAAACGACAAATCGTTTTTGAAATTCCCACGACTCTTAAATTCAAGTTCTTTAATGATGAAGATTTTCTCCCTTGGCGTCGTAAATCCTCCGCCGTCTCCTCAAATCATTAATGCAATCCTCCACCCTCACTCCACCACTCTATGCCGTGACCATTTGCCATAACGTCGATTCGTAGCATCGGTATTCCATTCAGAAAGCGGGAAGTCATTATTATCATCGGGGGAAGAACGAGAAGAGGTACATTGGAAGCATAACGGTGTGAGAACTCGTAATCGTACGAGCATATCATCGAGAACAAAAGTTTGGAGCATTTTCATGTCACAACACGGCATGGTAGCCGTGTAGAGTTTAAAGCTCATTTGCTACCCGGAGAGACGAGTGCTAAAATTGAAGACTTTGCTACCAAAGACGAGAGGAGTGGTAGTGATTGAGTTTAAAGTCTCGTTATTACCAAAGACAGAGTGTGGTAGTGACTGGTTTTGAAGTTGTTGTTACGAGACGAGAGAAATTTTGTGGTGTTGAATTTGAAGCATACCATTTTTGCTATCGGGAGACGAGAGGTTGAGTTTGAAGTACGCTTTGTTATTAGAAAGCGAGTGTTTTTCGAGTGATTGAGTTTGAAGTCTTCGTTACCAAGACGGAGGTATTGCATAAAGAAATTTGAAATCATCTACCACTGTCTATCGAGAGACACATTAGCTCGAAAATTGAAATTGCATCCCATATCATTCCAAAGTTCAACGAGTACACTCGGTCAGGGATTCGAGAGGCATTTTTTCAAAGCGAGGCAGACAAATCGAGAGATTTTTAAGACTGTAGCTATTTCAAAGGTATGTTATTCCAAAATTGAAGCCATTTTTATTTAGAGCTTGAAGCCATTTTAATCCGAAAGTAAAAGCCATTGTTTTGTGGATAGAGAAGAGTGTTAATTGATAGTGAAAAATCATGGGTTTCATCGTAAGGATTGAGCCTATAGGATCAAAATATTTAGAAGGTTATCCACAATGCAAGGAGATGCTACAACAAATAGGATGGCTCCAGTTCTTGGAAAGAGTTTTAATGGTTGCCATAAGGAAGTTACCAAAACATTTGCTAGATCATTCCAAGGCACCGAGGTTGAAATAGGAGATGTGTAAGTTTCTTTTGATTAATGAAGTTTTTTATAGCGAGAGGCTACGGGATTATCCGAGATGGGGAAAGATGGTTTAAAAAATAGGAATTCCATAATGACTCATGGAAACAAATCTTAAAATCACCAAACATGGATGTTAGTGTGTTCAAGAAGGGAATTCACGATACGACATTGAAGAGCAAATGGAGGAATATACTACTTCTTTTACAAAAATTTGTTACATGTGAGGGTAGATATGGGACATTTTATGTCTACCATATGAGACTAATGTTGCATTTTCTGGGAGAAGATTTGAATCTACCATATTTCCGTGTCAAAGTACGAAGAAAATGGCTTCACGTGTTCGGAAGAAGAGTTCGAGGTTTTGAAACAACCCACGTATCATCATGGGTTAGTCAAAATTTTAATTGAGCATCATCTATCTAAATCAAATGATACATGGGATGATTTCTTAATAAGAAATCATTTTGAGGAAGCAAAAGAACTATCACCTCACGAACCATGGAGAGCCACAAAGAAAAGTAGGGAGATGGAGGACTCCAAAAGGTAAAATCGACAAACCGGTTCAAGAAAACGGTGAAGAAGTCATTTTGGAGAAGTTGACTAGAATCAAGAGTCAACTCAAGGCAGAGAAAGGTAATCAAGGGAATCTGTTATAGAAAGGGAGGGTTCCTCTCAACTTAGGAGAAGCCACGGATTAAAAGGAAAAGCGAAGAAAACATCAATCAAACAAAGCAGGGGTAATCAATATTGAAGATGAAGAAACATCTATGGAAGAGTATGATGATGAAGATTTTTGATAAAGGCACCACGAGATTGATCTGCTCAACAAAAAATCTGTGATTATGTGGAAACTTTAGAGAGAACTGACTTCGAGAAAAGAGAGAACCCCCCGGGTCCTCCACTAAGCGCGGGAAATTGATATATTGAGGAGGGATAGGTATGAGTTGGAATTGTTGAATAGACACATTAAAAAAATGAGGATGAAATTCTCAAGATCAAATCAAGCTCAAGGGCCCGACATGAACTCAACCTTATCCCCCGCATATGAGACAAAGTGGAGAGAGACCAGGAGAAGATGAAGACAAGGAACAAAAAGTTGATCGGGGCACTCACAAACCTCGAGTTCAAACTTGTGATCGGGGAAACCCGGAGAAGGCCTCTAACATTCGGACAAAGGGAGAAGAAGGGGATTAGATGTCCTTACGGAAGCCTCGAGAATTCATAGGATAATTTGCATGAGGACATGCAAAGAGACAAACGATGGGGGGTATGTTGAGCCTCAAATTTGTGCTTTCCTTCACCTCATTTTTACCTCATTTTTTCCCTTGTCCATTTCCATTTTAAACCCAATTGATCAATAAAAATAATAAAATTACTTCTAGGGAATGGTTTACATGAGTGACTTGTTGAATTTTGTGATTGTTGCCATTGTTAAGCATTTTTGACCGGAACTAATTTGCGGAATGCATGCATTTCGTAGCTAACTAACGGAATACTGCAGCTACCTTTATGTTTGAGCATGTTCGGTGTGGCCTCTTGAGGGAAAAACGCATATGGGCATGATCCACGTCGTGCCTCACATGGTGTGTTGCTCGTCATGGAAGAGGAAATGAGATTCAGTACGGGTCTAGATGTACACGTGTGAACATATTTGTGAAGGAAGACTCCTACTGAGGTGTCACGATCCGGTGCCTCTTCTCTTTTACGCGACCACCTCAAAGACTCCCTAAGATGATTTGGATTAGGAAGACATCATTCCTAAATTATTGTAATTATTGTTACTTGCATTTACTTTATAAACTCTTGAGTAGGCCCGAGAGGCTTAGTTAGAAATTTTTGTATTCGATTTATTTTGCTAGATTTGTGAAAACTGCGTCATTTACGTCTTTGAAGACACGGAGCATTATGTTCAAACTATTGCATCGTTAATGGAACGATAAAATTATCTTGAAGGCGTGATTTAATTGTGAAGTTGAATGCGGTCAAGTGGTAGAAGACACCCCTTTGCCCCTGAACGGATTTCTTTTCACGTAAACTAGATAAGTTTTTTCCTAAAGCTATGTTTTACGTTACGCATATTGAATTAGTAGTTGTTGTGTTTTATATCTTGTGGGTCGTGCTCATTCTAGTTCTTCCATAAGAAGACACTCTTCCAACGGGACTAAAATGATGAATGTTTAAATGACTATGGTATTGTAGAATAGGAGTTAAATTTGTATTTGTTTTTAACTAGCTACTATAGTCATATTCGTTCCGATTCTTCCACGAAGACACTTTGCCAATAAATTAAAACGATGAATGTTTAATGACTATGGTACTGTAGGATAGGAGTTGTATTTTTTTTAACTAGATACGTAGTTATATTCATTCCAGTTCTTTCACAGAAGACATTCTTCCAATAGATCATAACAATGAATGATGAATAGCTATAGTAACATAGGAATTAGTTGTAGTTTTTAGTCTTCACTATCATAGTTGCACTTGTCCTAATCACTCTTCCACAAGAAGAAATTCTTCCAAGACATCTTTAAGAAGTTCAAGATATGAGTTGTGATGTGACAACTTAGTTTCATTTGCTTTAGGTTCATTTGCTTTCAATTGCATACAAGTCCACGTGATCAAAATTGTTCTACCTCTTCCACGAAGGAACTCTTCCAAAATATCCCTCATGATGAGCAAAATCCGATTGTGTAACTTCATAGAATAGTGCATGTTAATTAGAATGCTCCGGAGTTTCATTTTGCATTTAATTCATGTCCAGCTACTTCGTTTCAAATTTTGATGATGGCTTATGGTTTTGACATTGTTCTAGTTTTAGAAGCATCTTAAGCTCATGTTTAAATCAATTCATTGCACTCATATCTCATAGTCACTGCTTTGTCTACCCTTTGCACGATGAGATCACTTTAGTTGATAGGATTCCTAAGACAGACCTTCATTATTTACAAATATCTTTTTGTTACGAAAACCATCAATGATCCATAACTTTAGGAACAGAAGATAATATCATTACAAGGTACTGAAATATCTACGCAAATTCCTCACCATAAACGAGCTCTTCCTCACACGAACTACTACAGAAAAAGAAACCAATAACTCTTGGAGAATAGACTCGACCTTCAATTGAAAATTGCGAGAATAGAACTAGGAATTAGTCATGGAATAGATGAGCTTAGAATAGAATGTTGCATCATGATTAATGTCTAACTGCTAAGTTCGAAAAACTTGCATATTTAAGTGATCATTTCTCAAAGTCTAGTTTGTGTCATTTGTTTAAAAAAGTCATCATCAAGCTCTTGTTTCTATTCGGTCATAGTTTAGATGTTGATTCGGCGTTTTTGATTACATTTGCCATTCCATACATCCAGGGCTCAATTGTGTTCTTCGACCACCAATTTCTTTTCATTAGTTTCCTAGAGCACTTTCATTGTAAACACAAAACTTTCAAAAGACCAAAAACATCATAAATCAACATAAAAAAACCAAAACATCACAAAACACTACACACAACGCACTAGGAAACAAGCACCTAGGTACATATGGTACATTTCACTTCAAGCGATTTACAAATCCTGGTTGACAATTAAATGAACTCGGTTAGGAGACTAGATTGAGACACAACAAAAATACCACCATGACACGGGAATCACCACGCTACGCCATATGTGACGTAGTAGGCTACTACCCACATACGCCCAAAGATGGACGAATTAACGCGTCCTTAGCCTGCGTGGGTAGACATTGCGGCAACAAGTTCCCGGAAAAAGACACTGCTACAAAAATCAAGGCAAAGAATTAAGTAAAAAATCATGCATGTGCTATCAGCAGCAATTATGGACACTATACCCATTATTTCCCGAGAGATCCCATGATATTGGGATGCCTTACATGCCATCAAGCAATCCTATCAAGAGGATCCCTCCAAGAGTTATCCGGAGATGAGCCTCGGTGTCATTCTATACCCGCAGGAGGAACGACAGGGTCACCCGAAAAGACTCTCGTTCATATTTCCCCCCCCTCCTCTCATACGCTACGCACCGTGCGATGAGCATGGTCACTTCATTGAGGAATGCGCAGACCCTTGAACTCATCCACGAGGTGGTATTCTATAGAGCGTGTTTACTATGTTGGTTTGCGGATATCACAATTCACATGTCCTTTGTGTGCGACAACCACATTTTAGAGCAATGTCACTTATATCCCCCTAATTCCACTTAGCACTAGCTAGTTTGCATTCAACCATAGTCCACCTCTCCCAAGAAGATGGCTCCAAATCTGAATCTATGAACAAATCGACAACTCAAGAAGATGTGATGATTAGATCTATTCTCTTCTTCGCAAAATTTGAAAAAGCGACCAAATAGGGAACCCTTAGTTACCCCTAGTCGTACTCTACAAATAAGACCAACATGTACGTTGTGTAAACGCCCAATCATGTGGTTCCCACTTACTACACGAATTAGAAGCGCTACCATCGCTGGGTACCCGGTCATGCCACCAAGTGAAGCTGGATGGTAACCTCGTATCTGGGATGTTTTGCTTAGTATGTCGGGAAATCACCATGAACAATGTTGTACCTATATCCCACGATTACATCCTCTAATTCGACATGATACATACATTAGAAAATAAACATGAGGATCTTCTCATCCAATATAGGAGGCGAGAACGCCCCTAGGTAATCATCCCCATACCCGAGTCACCATGAGAGGAAAATTGGGAAGGTGCACCAACCAAGCATGACCCAGGTTCAACCTGGGATAAAATGCGAACTATGTGACCCTGATCGGCCATTTGGTTCAATCGATGCAAAAGAAGCAAGCACCTTGCGAACAACTTTCGTACAATATCTTCCCTCTCGCAAATACTTCTCTCTAACCAAAGAAGATCACTCACAACGATTGTCGGATTTGTCACACTTTCATCATAAAATAAAATGCGAATCTCTTGAAGCTTAAAGTGGCAAAGAAGTGCTAAGTCTCACAATCCCCAAAATATTAAGACATGCAAGCCAAAAACTCGAGAAATGGAAGCCGAGAAGACCTCCTCCTCTATGTACCGATCCCTTCCAGAGAGTCCACTCGAGGATGAAGAGCGGTGTTTGATTCACAAAATCTACTGGGTTGGCATGGTTGTACCATGCACCATTTTCACCGGCCATAACCACGAACTAGAGGCATGCCGCTAATGGAAACATTCGAGTGGCTTTGAACTGGACACAATTCCACCCATAGAAATTGATCTAGCCTTGCGCTCACGCTAGCTCCCATCATAGAAAATTCTCCCCCCAGCCAAACAGGTGACACAAAAAAACCATATACGATTCATACCATCATATATCGAAAACGAGGACTCGGGCCGTCGACACATCTTGGGTTTCCAATCCTATTCCCATCATGAAAAAATCAGGGCATCCTACACTTTTGCATCGATTTCCGCCGAGATCACGAATTTACATACCACCATCGAACTCCTCGATGATGCCCGACCTCTAGAACATCGTTTGGTACAACTAGAGTTCGTTGACGAGAGACGGCGAGCAATCATCGCAACACAACGAGGCCCACGAGAAACGGTAAAATCGTCATTCGATACGCCACATCAACCCTTGCTCGTTCAAACGAGGGAGAGCTAGTACTCCACTACGATGTCGCAAAATAAGCCCTAGGGCCGAGAAAGTTCGAAAATTTGTGGAAAGGACCCTGTGTCATAAAACATTGCCTCCTAAAGGGGGCATACATCTTCTTTCGAGACGCAGACGGAACATGCCTCGGCAACTTCTGTCAATGGCCTTTATCTCAATAAATTCTACCCATAAGGGCACGAAGGCCTACCCCTGAGATACAACGTACATGTGAGCCCAAACACTTTAAATTTTTGACCAAAATACTTGTCACAAATGTGCTCTAGTGTCACAATGGATTGCCAACCCAACCATTACTTCGCATTTGCCGATGGAGCATCACAATGGTCTCAAATTTTAGCAACAAACCGCCCAGGGTTATCTATCACCCTGGGCCATGACACCACTGCGCTACCAATGGTGTTTGTATCAGCTCGACGTACAAAAAATCAAGAAAAATAACATTTTCATCGGACTTATGTGTGATGCCCTCAATCGGAGCATACACCATATCCATATCTCCTCGATTCCCGGGTTAGTAGTGTCGCGAGTTAAACCAAGAATTTGGGATAAGGGGATTCACATCCGTTTAGAAAATACTTGCATTAAAAATATTAAGCGTGACAGTTTGACCACATTACATTCACACATGTACCAAGAAATCAAAAACCAAATAGCTGATCGCATAGCTAACAATATTCTAAATCGGGAATGCAACTGGGATAAACCATCATACATAAAAAGAAAAAACATAGAAAACATAGATATCCATTAGCACAAACATAATCCATAAACAAAAGCGGTGTACACGATGTGGAGTTGCAAAAGATATCTCTTGCATATGTACAAAAAATGTGTGTATGCAGTTACAAAAAATAATGTCTTTGACCCATAAGTCAGCCCAAAAGATACTGCAGTACAAGTGAGACAAAAAATAGAAGCATCTTCATAATGGGTGCTTTCCCCCATGTATATTAAGACTCTAGGGTGGTGCTCCCCTAGGGTGGGGCACCTGGACCCACAACCACTCACGGGGTACCAATACTGAGAGCTATCGTCAAAGCGGAGATCACCACCCAGCAGCGCCAAATCGGTCGATAGCCCCTCTCATGGGCCATCAATGTACTGTAGCCACGCATCCTCGAGGTCATCTACGAAACTTCGGGTATGCATCCCCGGGTCAAGTGGTCCATTCAACTCCGTGCATAGTCTACGCACTCGAGCTCCGACCTCTGAAAGCCACCCTGTCTGTCGCAACTCGGCTACACGAGCCTGCGCCGCATCATAACGAGCTTTCTCAACAACGATCTCGGCGACATCCGAGTCGCTACCCTCCCGAGAGGGGCCAACCCCTCGACCCGGTGCTCCACCCAGGAGGCTGCAACGGAGCTCCCTCCCTGTCCCCTACGAGCTCCTCGGGGTCGCCAAATCATGTGGTGTCCCACCAGCGAAAGCCACGGAGGATGTCCAACCTTGCCAACAGCTACGCAAGAGTAACAAAACTAGTGTCGAGTGTCATCATAATACACTACTAAAACATAAATACTCCAAGTAGAAATGAAAAAAACACAAAAAAATACCCTACGGCCCCCAAGCATATCCGTTAGGAAGACCCATGTATGGGTCTCCTCAAAAAGTCCATCCCCGCATAAGGGAATGGCGGGGGAACATACGAGGATTGGCCTCAAACCAAGCCTCCATGGTGGCATTCCATATAGCGCCCCACCCTACCTCCCCCTCGCGAGGCATCACGAGGGGCCCACCTGCCTCGTGCGAGGCTCCCATGGCCCCCGATAGGGCACATCCATCATAGGTCTCGGTGAGCATCACTCACTCATGCATACGTGCTACAAAGTGTTCTAGCATATGTGAACGACTTTCGATCCATCTCGAGCCTTTTGAAAAGGCGAGCAAAAATCCCGTCGTAGAAAAAAACGAGCGAAAATCAAAAGAAGTGTCTGGGCCCCTCGGCCCGGTGCAAAACACCTATATAGTTGCCCGATGCCTATTGAGGCACAAAAAACCCTTCCGGTCATACAATAGTGACCGGAAGCTACACCGCTTGAGCCACGTCATTCTGTCAATAGCAATCGATATGCACCTCTGTACGAGGCGTCATGCCATGTTAACTGAAAATGGCTCAAGATCCACTCTCCTAGGAGGAAGTGGATGTGGGAAAGAGCCTCACCCTAAGGCAAAAACCCCAGGTCACAAAATAGATATTAGTCTTGGGACGGATAACAAGATCACACCCCGCAACACCATCACCTTGCGTCGCTGTCTCCAACAACGGAACAAGTAGCGCGAGAAGATGATCCTGTGATCGTAGCGAGTCATTCTCCATAAATTTGAGAAGACCCCAATGCACTAACTATTGGTGCACGTGACCATCGACATCCAAAGTGGCCCGGAGATCGAGTCAATCCCTCTCCATCCACAACATCCTGCTCAAACAGGCAAACATCAGTCACACGAAAACACTAATAAATTGACAAAATTTCCCAAACATTTTACGAGAAAATAGCTTTCAAGCCCTCCGGTGCACTCTGCTCCTCGGATGAGGTGCGAGAGTGCTGTCTGTCTTTCTCAAAAACGCGCCAAGGCGTGCCCAAAGCTAGGAAAGGGTGCGATAAATGCATGCAAAAACCTTCGTATGCGACAGTGTACGGTTGTGCCTTGATCGTCCCACGCGGTTAAAGCAAAAACTAGCCTAGGGATGACGCACTAAACCCATCCTATGCGGCACTGCAGACTACACAACGAAAAAAATTAAAATGTAGGATTTCATGAGGGCCTACCTTGCTAAAAAAATCGCTAGTCCCAGGTACTCGGTGCGACCGCACGAAGCAAATGCTCTGATGGACGCCCTTTGACCTCTCAAAACCTCAAATGCTCAGCTAACACAAATGGTCCCGAATTGAGCCATATCCACCTATGTTTCTCACTTTTGCAGAAACTTTGGAGGACCACAACGAGATCCGAGAAGACGATTACCAAACCGAAAGAAACACCATGATCAAAAACTCGCATGCTCATGAGGGCGGTGCCACACATGTGCACCTCGAAACATAATTTTTCGGTGATGACGGTATGCCTCTCTCATCTTCTTTTTAAGAACATGTCTTTCAATAATATTTGAGTAAAGAAGATGCTTTCACTTGGGAGTATGTTTTTTCGGTGTTGTGCAAACCATCCATGCTCCATCCACCAAAAGTTCCCGGGAAAGCGGGTATCATTCTACCCTTAGCATGATAGAGGTCCCAAAATAACTTTGCATATCCCGACATCATTTCTCCATAAGAAATCAACCCTATAGTTTCCAAACGTCACGGCCATGTTTGATCATCACCCCCACCTTGCACATCATAAACATCCTTGTTGAGCCGGTAGAGCCTCCCCTCCATAGCGGTCGTCACCCACGGTAGACCATATATCACAAAAATGATGACACCATGGCCATACACGACTTTGGTTCGGGGAAGCATGTCATGTCCGTTTCACTCACCATGCGTACGGGTTAAGTTTTACCATATCGAAATAAAAACCCTTTCCCGGGACTACCGAGGTTTTGAAAGCGGATCGAAAGCACACTTCGCCTGCGCATTTAGCCTACCATACCTCCATCGACGCATAGCCCATCGCGAGCTTTTTTTTCCATCCACTTCATCAACCCCACATGAGAGACCAACCAATGGGGCCTTCACCCTCATCAAAGACACCTTCCTCACATCATCGGTGAGTGAACACTTTCATGTTTTAGGGCACTCGTCTCCGTGTTTTGTACAAACCAAACCCCATTATTTTTGTCTTTTGGTAGAGTGTACAAAGACACCAAAATATGCACTATTTCCCCCCACCCACCCCTTCCATTTTTTTCTCCCATGGTAGTGGTCCCAGTCACTGTGGTCGAAGTATCACCCTCACGCATAAGCCATCATGACATTCATAACTAATATATACCCACTAGACATCCTACGAGACTCGAAGTTTCCACATCAAAAATAGCTTTATGGCTTGTCACTAAGTTGTTTTTTTGCTATCGAACTTGGGCCATTGAATCCCCATCATCATTTTCGGCCACCCCCTCGCCATAATTCCTATGTTAAACCTATCACACCCTAGGGATCATGATCCCTTGCATCGCTGACTCTCTTGTTTGGGTCGAGGCTTCCTTTTTGTCGACATAAACACTCAGTTTTCCAAAAAGGAAGTGGTACCTTGGATCACCCACTCTCCCACAAAAGGGACATACTCGGATGGCATTGTGGGAGACGATGCGTTTCCCACAAAATGTCATACCCGGTCCTCTGAAATTCGACTACACCACACAATCTTTCATGTCAATATGGTATCGTGCCTTACAACCATTGTGTTGTGTGAATCTTTTGTCGAAAAAAGATTACTTTAGCTACGCACTAACAAATAGCCCTAACACCAATTATGAGGCACGCCAATATCTTTAAATCTGAGTTAGTTGATCAAATAAAGCTGCACAAATCTAGATCTATGCATAAAAAAGACATTAGCCGGTGAAAAACATGAAATGTTGCTCCATGCATCCAATAGATAAAGGACAAGAACAATATATTTGAAAGAAATTTTTTATATTATAGGGGCACACTGAGAGGAAAACACAAAGAAAATGTGTTTCCAGTTCTCCTCAATGGGATGGGTTCTTGAAAATCCTCAACATTTCAGATCTAAAGCTTCTCTCTTGTTGGTGTGAAAACCCAGACAAACATAAAACTCAAAAGGGAGCTCACAAAGAAAATGATGGAGAATGTGACAATGATAATGGCTCAAAAGTCAAACCAAGAGTATAGATCTAGAGTGATCTAATGCAATGAAAGGTGACAAATGAATGGGAAAACCCTTCTATTTATAACAAAATATTAAGGCGGTATAGAACATTGGTGCTGAATAAAAATATTATTAATCAAATTCTAGAACCACCTTTTAGGAATATTTTATTATATTTGTTGGAGGGGAAAGGATTTTTGATTTAAGGGTCCAATTCCTTTATTTATAAATAATAAATGATTTATTTATTATTTTTAAGGAAAAGGTAGAAATATAATTAAATAAATAATGATTTATTTAGTTATTTATAAATGATTTAGGTCAAATTTAACTAGGAATATTATTTAAATAAGGATTAAATAACTTATTCCTAGAGGAAAATAATCAAATAAATAAGGATTTATTTATTTGATTTCCTTGTTTTGGGTTAAATATGACCGAGAATAATAATTAAATTGATGTTTAACTAATTATTTTTTTTGAGGAAATATAAACAAATATAGATTTTTTATTATTTCCTTTTGGGGTTTCTGTTTAGACTATAAACAACTTAATAAAGGTGTTTTACTAAGTTTTTTTTTACGAAACGAGTTATGAGATATATTAGCTGCACGGGTCTAAATGTCAGGATTTCGGGTTACAATGAGAGGAAGAGGGCCCGGGAAGTATCAATATGCAGTGCTATGATACTTGTGGATGACTTCCGACTCTTTTTGACTACAATTATGCACTCGATATTTGTGATTTCCCCTAGCTTAAAAATACAAACAAAACTGATTCAATAGCAAACGGTAAAACATTTAAGTTCGGCGGATCATGGAATTGGATCCCATGTTTCGTCCTCGTCTCGAATTATTGCTCCAGTGAGGAGATGAGGATAGCTTTATTTGCTTCAAGGTCCGCTTCTTTGTTGTTGTCTCTCAACACATGATAGTAGCTCAACTTTTTTAAACAATTTCCCCAAATTTCGATCTGGGATATCGACCTTGCCAATCTAAGATCACGGGGAGAGGAGTTTGTCACCATAATTTTCGATTATCACTTGGGAATCCCCAAAAACATTAACCTCCTTGATTTCTAGATTCAAGAGCGATTTGAGGACTTGAAGGAAGGCCGGTGCCTGCGCGAATGCGGAGTTGATCCCAGGACCCCATGCAAAGCTGCAGGATCAAAACACCTTCGACATTTTTACAACTACCTCTGCTCCAGTCCCTTCACGGTTACCCTTTGATGCCCCATCAAAGAAAGAAAGAGTGCTGTTGCTTGGAGATCCATTCTTGAAAACTCAGCATTGTTCTTCCCCCTTATTTGCCCAATCTTCAATGAGGGAAATGTTCTGTGGTGGCTTGAAGAAATTGCGGTTTAGGGAGGTACCCAGATCGAATCTAAATGAGTGAGATTTGAGGCATCTTTTTTTATTATCCAAGCTCTCCTTTAACCGGAATTTTATCTTGGCCGCCACCACCTTGACATCATGCTTAGTATCTCTAAAGGTCCTATGCATTTCGCTCGCAAGCCAGTCCGCGGCCAGATTTTGGGGAGGGAGGCGGACACGCCTTTTATCACTTTGTTTTTGGGTGGAGGATCGAGGTAGTCTGTAGCCTGCCAATTTGCAAAAAGATTAGAAATAGAGGAGGGAAGGACAAAAATTGGGGTCTCCGGGTAATCCATCGACTGCGCTCCAAACACACGGGTCGACTTTACAATTTACAAGATCAAGTGTGTGGCACATTCCACATTTCTCTCGCTGACAATGAGCACTGGACGGACCATGGAAACCTCGTTTTGCGGTTTGTCATCGCAGGAAATCTTTCTTGTGGCAAAAGAAGCCAACGGAACATGTCGATTTTAGGCGAGAGAGGTGCGGGGACGCCGGGATCGCGGTCCAAGGGCGAGGGTCCGGGGGACGTGAGGCCTCAGGTGAGCTTTGCGCAGCCTTAGGGCTACCGTGTGACTGCGGCCCGATGAAACCCCGATGCACGCGAATCTGTCGCGCGGGATGAATGGGGGGCAATACCATTCGAGCATGGAGCGAAGACAATTGCAATCTACGAAGGAGCTGCGGGAGGCACGTCAGAAAATTCCGACACTGCCCAATCGTCCCATCCCACATGGAGATATCCCACGGTGTAGTTTTCCCGGCGAAGTCAACCAACAACGCAAATCGCGTTCAAGAGGAGCAGGTCACCAATTGGATCGCGACCTAGAATATGATCATCCCGAGATATTTATCTTCTTACCGTTTCCCAGGGGAATCCAATAGGCGTTGGGGGCTGATCGAGAGGCAGCTTTTGGAGCGAAGTCTAGTAAAGGGAGAGACGCCTTGGGGAGAGGACCATCTGCGGCATGCCCAGTCTCTTGCCTTTAAAATATTTCTTCAGTGCTAATTGGGCTCGACAAGGCTCGGGCGCAATGATTCTCCGGAAACGACTTGGCTTCCATAGCTATGTTGCCGAAGAGAGTTACTTGAGGTTTATCCCCCCTTCTCCTCGGTGGTTTTGGAAGACAGGTCTCCCTGATCTAACTGAGGGAGAATTTCCTCTCTTTTGTTTGCCCCCCTTCCAAAAGAAGTTTCGAATATCTTGTTCCATTTGCTGAAGGATGCCAATTCAGGACAATGAAAGAGGAACTCAAAATAGGGAAGAGCGCATAGGGACGCACTTTGATGAGACAGGACTCTGCCCGCAATATTGAGCCGAGTGAGCCCTAAAGCACTGGGAGCTTGTTTCTGAATTTTTCCACTTGGGGGAGCCAATCCTTACTATAGGCCCTCTTGAGGAAGATAGGAAGCCCAAGGTGTTGAAAGAAGTCCCAGGCTGGAGAAGTTTGCCAAGTCAAAAACACCGTTGCAATGAGCTGAAAGCAAGTAGGAGGAGTATTCAAAGTCGTAAATATGGCATTTCCCCTTGTTGAGGCTACTTCAGACACCATACAATATTCATCTATAGCTTCTTTAAAGCATGTTGGCTGAATGTGAGTGTTGCGACTCACATGACAAAGTATCATCGGCGAAGAGGGGAAGCGTGGTTGATGCTTTTAACTCCTCTTGGCAATGCAAAGCACTGTGATCTCCTGGCTCTTGCATTTTCTTGTTTAGATAGAAACTAATAACGGAGGCACGGAGGAAGAACGAAGGGAGAAAGAGGGCAGCCCCTGTCTTAGTCCTCTTGAGGCTTTAGAATAATTCATTTGCCACTGTGACATGAGGAGCAATCCAAGGCTACGAGATACGAGCCCGAATCCGATTTATAAAGTTCTCCCCAAATCCAAATTTTCTGACGAACATTCAAAAGAAACAATGCCTAACTGCGATCGAAGGCATTAGCTAAGTCTAGTTTGACAACCATACCTCTTTCCTTACAGCTAGCTGGCTTGAGAGAATTTAGCCTCTTGAACCAAAATGAAATTGTCCACTATGCTGTCTACTGTGAATAAAGCCCCCCCTTGATTTTCGAGAATGATTGTGGGGAGAAGATATTTCAGCTTTGTTTGCTATTACTTTGGTGATCAACTTTATAACCAATGTTACGGAAGAGATGGGGCGAAATACGATGGAAGGAACTGGTGCCTTTCTCCTTGGGGATGAGAGCGAGGAACGCAGAGTTTGATGCTACCTCCTAATTTACGCCCGAGTCTTGGGATTTTTGAACCATTTTGTAGAGATATTTTTCCACAATGTACCCAACGGGGATTGAAGAAATACGCGGTGAATCCATCCGGTCCTGGTGCTTTGTCGGGGATCCATGGCAAAGAGAGCATTCTTGACCTCGAGCCCTTGGTGACTTTGGCTTCTAGAAGATGGTTCATCTCGACGAAAAGATTGAAGGAAGGGACCCGAGTCCGAGAAGATCAGAATTTTGAATCGGATTCGCATCCTCAACCTGTACACGGAAGTGAAGAAAAAGTTGCTCGTTTAATGCTTGCAAAAATATTTATAGATTGGAATTTGTCATCCTTAATCTCGAATATGGTGTTAAAGCATTTTAAACGCTTGAGTTTGCTTGTGAAAGAAAAGAGGAATTTCTGTCTCCCGCTATAAGCCATAGGCAACGAGACTTAATCCTCCAAAATCTCTTCTTACGCGAGGCGAGGCATTTGTGGAAGTGTTGTTGGAGTTGAATCTCCTTATTGAGGATTTTCTCTAGTTACATATGCCTCTTCCCAGCAAGTGGTGTGCTTCCGATTGACTTTGGAGATTTTTTCCTTTCGATTTCTTTCAAGTTAGAAAAGTTTTGACGACATTTTAAGGCGACTTTCGTTCTTCACGAGTTTTTTCTTCCCACACGAAGAAGGGTGATCCATTGACTGGTGAGACCAAATTTCTTTGACAATTTGCATGAAATTGGATTCCTTGACCCGGAGGGGGCTAAATCTTAAGGGAATGGGGCCAAGGTCGGGGTGAGCCTAGAGATCAAGCTTGATAGGATTATGATCGAGATATCGCAAGGAAGGATTTGCATACTAGCATCTAAACCAAGCAATAGAAAGGAACTTTGTACAAAAAAATCTATCCGACGTCTTTCTGCTATGTGACCCGGGGCCTACTCTTTTGTTTGACCAAGTGGAACTTACGAAGAGGGCTTGATGTCCCAGCAAATCCCCAATCTTGCGAGAAGATCTCTTGTCCCCATTCCCTCGCCGAATCTCGCACTATGATGCGACCTCCTCTCTTTTCGAGAGGATGCAATGTGAGATTGAGGTCGCCCTGACAATAATGATGTTGACAAGGTTCCCCTTGCGTGCGCGGCTTCTTATAGAGTCCCAACGAACCTTTTTTCTCCCGACGTTAGTCGGTACATATACATTAAAGAGACAAAAATTATTCTTTAGTGACGAAGATGCTATTTTTAGGAGCGGCCCGGTGAGTGTTTGAAATTTCAGAAATTAGCGAGAACTTGCTATCATTCCATAGAGTGCCTAACCCTCCGGAGGCTCCTCGAGGGCCGCAGAGACAACTTTTTGCTTTGCTTTTACTCCAAATTCTTTTACTTGTTTGGAGGAAGGCATTTCCTCCATCTTAGTCTCTGGATAAGGAATATGTCAGAGGCTTCTATTCTTATTAAGTTTCTTGTTGCCTCTTCCTTGTTCTCTGCTCCCCCATACCCCTACAATTCCGGGAGACTATTTTCATTATTTACCTTTGTTCTGTTTGGCTCCTTGGAGCCTTGGGGGCTGGTTTCTCACCATCTTCGGCCTTTTTTGCTAGTAGCTTCTCCGAGTTGGTTGGTTGCCCTCGTAACTTGTCCTTGTACGTTTCCCTGCTCTCTTTTCTCCCGATCTGTTTTGCGACCTCTTGTGGATCTCCTAACGAGGGGCCTCGAGAGTCGCCTGTTCTCCTTCCTCCTCACGAGTCTTCGACTCTGGTCCTCTTCCTCGTCTTCAACGGTAGTTCATTTTTGAGCTTTCCTGCAACACTTGCATCTTTGGAAGACATAGAGGGGTCCTTTGGACTGAGAGATCTGCTCTTTTGAACCTCCACCTCCTGGGTGTCCTCTTGAGAGCGAGCTTAGGGGTTCGAACTTGTTTTCGAGAGCGGACTTAGACGAGATCGTGCGAGAAGGAGCACGTTGGGGACCTTTGCCACTAGGGCCTCCCTGTCTTTTGAGCCTTATGGGAGGTTTTGGAGCGCTTGACTTGATTCCATCCGTCCTCCTTCCCTTGCACAACCCTCATTGTTGGATGGACGACCTGCGGCGAAGTGGCCATGGACATGGCATTTTCCGGCATTTGAAAGGGCAGATGTGCTCATAGTCCGAGTTTACGCACATGCGTCGGAGCTTCCGAGCTTTGATTTTGATGGCCTGCGGCTAGCCCAACCTCCGAGATCTACTTCCACGCAGATCCTAGCACGGATCATTCGGTCCTTGTTGTTTACCTCGATCAATGAACTTCCCAAGGGCATTTCCAATATACATCGAGAGAATCCCAATTCCGAGCGGAGCTGGGCGGCAGATTTGGGAGTCTAACCCCCTGCCACAGGATCTGCTTTTGGGCACATCCACGGCGGGATCGAAGTGCGGAGAGTCCACTTATTTAGATACAAACCTTGGGGGCCCATGAAGTAGGGGCCGTTACGGAAGATCGGGAATCTTTGTCATCTTTTGAAGTGAACTCGAAGAGAAAGTAACCTCTCCCCCAGATAAGAAGTAACGCTTTCTTTGATCGAGCGCCCGATTTACGGGCAGCGGCTCTCGGTGGTTTTGGGAGATGGCCAAAGCACCGTGAGCGGCATCGTGAGAGCTCGTTCGACCGCTGATAAAGCAACACTGAATCGGAGTCTCTTGCTGGAAGAGAGATCTCGGTGTTCATCAATTTTCTTAACAAATTTCGCGAGCTTCAACATTCTTTCTTCTTGGGAAGCCACCCGCTACAAGCGATCGAAAGCCTCGAGAAGAGGGTGGGGGAGGGGGACAAGGCCCGCAGGGGAGAGCCCAGCCCCTCCATGGGTGCAAGCCCTAGCAATAACGCGGAGCGGGATCAAGGTGCGCAAGCCTAGCAAGAACGCGTTCGCTCCGAGCGCCAAAAGGTGTTTTACTAAGTTATTTTCACATAGTGAAAGCTTAATTTTTATCAGGGTAAAATTGGTCTTACATGGTGTACTTAGGGTTCATCTAATGATAATAGTTTATGATGACCAAAAAATGGTGTAACATTGTACTTTGATCAAATTCGTCAAAGACCCGTGCCTTTATGAAGCGTCTCTTTTAGCAATGCTTACACGGGAAGGTCCCATCCATACACCTATGCGTACAATGCGCATTTATATGCCATGCCAATCTTATTCATGTGGGTATGCACATTCCACCCTCTTGTCAAAGAAAAAAATTTTCTGAGGGGACATCATCAATCGTTGTCATCAACTAGCGAGATCACTACCATTTTAGTGACACAAATAGAATACGTATGTCTGTCGAATAGATTTGTTTAGCTAGCCAAAGCATCACAAGCATGGGACATGCTCGCCTCGTAGAAAAATTGTATTTATTGTATTATACCATTGCTTGCGGGGGTTCCCACGAGACATGGTCGCTCTTCGACTCGGTGCGGGGAGTGTCTCCAACTCAGTGCTACACACAGGTCTCTCTCTCTCTCTGCAAGTACACAAAAAGGAAACTATGCTGTATTTTGATTTATACATTTCTTACTAAACCTCACACATTAGGGGGGAAATTATTATCAGCGGAAAAATCGAGACAAGAAAAAATGACATTATTAAATGTTAGGCGAGGAAAGGATTTACGGGAGGGGTGATGTACATTAGAGAATCTAAAATATTTAAAAATATCTAAGTTCTAGAAGGAAAAATCAAATTGTGTGCGAGGAACACGACAAAAATGCGCCTTTGCACGACACTTTTCTTCGATAAGCATGCCTTTAGTGCGACTTTTTCTCAAAAATCCACTTGGACCGAGAGTGAGTGGAAGTCACTTTCCAGGACCACAAGGCACACTCCAAGACATTGATCCCACACTTGGAGGCCGCCTAAGGACGACCACCCAAGCCTCCTTAGAACCTCAAGGGAGCACACAATGGAATAAATGTGGCACACAATGGAATCATCCTCCTCTCTTGGGTCACCATCCCATCAATGTACCAAGAGAGGGAAAGAGTTTTGAATTCTCCTATAAAAGGCCACGAGAGATGAACAATATGAGAACACATTGCTATGCTAGCCATAATTGCCCCAAGAAATCCAACAATGTGTGATCACGGGAGCGAGAGATAGAAGGGACTCGGATTGCTGTACATCCAACAACTCCGGATCATCGGAGTAGAGAGTGGGGAGACTTTGCACCAAGGTAGCTCGAAAGGAAATACATCCTTGCATCGGGTCTTATAACTCCCCTAGTTATAAGAGGGCCCCTTGGCAAGTGGGTAAATGTGTTTCATCCTTTGATTCTATGACACTCAATAAGAGGAGATGAAGCACCAGCTGTTTGGATTATTGAAGTTGTTTGAATCTATTTAGAGATTTTTGTATTATTTGTTTTAGTTTAGTTTTGTATGTTTGAATATGCATGCTATTTCACTATTTAGTATGTTTATGTCTTAGCATGTTACCTAACTTGCTTGACTCCCTTTATTTTCTTCTCCGTGACCAAGAACTTAAGAGGAAAAAAACCACTCCTCTTAAGCGAGTGTGATTTGGTACATTCGTGCGCCAAACACACATACACACATGATCGATGAATCCCAGAGCTTTTGGGGGTCAAAAAGGCTTCTGGTGGGGAGGAATGATCGGGAGGCTTATTATTTGGCTAAAAAATGAAAGTGTTCGAATTGATTGGAAACTAAATTACATTGTTTGTCCCATCACTAGGAATCCAACGCAACTCGTTTCATTGAAACGACTTCATATGAAGAAGTTATAGCACAGTTGATGTCGTTCGGAACAAGCAAATTTTTTAAAAATAAATTGCGCAGACAATGACGAGTTTGATGACATGGTAGCTCAGGTCAACATGCGGGGGAATATTCTTCAATTTTTTCCCCGATGTGATGTGACATAGGTCACAACAGAGTTTGCTAGTTTAGGTTTGAGAAAGGTGAAATTGCCCAATGTCCTCTAAGGTTGAATTTGGGTTCATGATGAATTATTATGTGTTGGAATTGTATCGAGGGTTGGGATAATATATATATATATATATATATATATTATTAATCCAAACCTTATATATGTTATGAAATTCAGCATTTTATTTTAACCCTAAGGTCCGAGTTTATTTATATTGGAGAAATTATATCATAACCAAAGTTTGTGGGAGTGCGTGTATATATTTTTTGGCATATATATGTTGCAAATTCTGATTACAAATGTTATCAAAGGTTTTATATTAGTTGGCCAACACATATATATAGGATATGTGAAGGGCGAGGGTCAAACCAATGTCCTCCCCCTCCCTAACTCAACACTCTTACCAATAGACCAAAGGGCGGGTTAATGTTAAAAAAATGGCGGAGATTCAATATTTAAATCATCCAACAATTCCGATGCGTCGGAATGGAGGGTCCGCGCGCATGGTAAGCCCTCCTCCCATGAGACCCGCACCATGTGTTCCATTCCTTAGCACCTAAACTAATTGTGCTTAGTGTGCCACTTATCCCCCTAATATAGGATTAATATTAATTAAACTCAGCGCTTAATCTAGCTGATTTTTTTGGAGGCACCCACATTTCGATGGACTGCTATTTTGTGCGAGGTTATACGGATTCTTCTCTAGATTTGGAGGAATCTAGGGGAGAAAATTTCTGAATAGGCCATATCACGAGCAACTTTCGACCAATTTTGGCTCGGGAAAAGTCATTCCTAGCATATTGGCATGCTGCGAACACATTGGAACAAATTGTAGAGGTAGAGGATCAATTATACAAGTTTTTGTGTCACCTTAAAGAATTTTTGAAGCAGAGACACGAAGGAGAAGGCCATGCCTAGATCGGTCGAAGGCCAAATGGAGTGAATGAATAGTAATTTCAAAGTAGTTTTTGACATTACCGAACTCATTGGAGTATGTTTCGGAGAATTTTGATGCATGTAAACATCAATTTTTTTCACTATTGAGCTAATATAGAGGCCCAAGCCATGGAAGTTGGACCAAGGAGATGTAGTCCCGAGAGGGTTGATCTCCTTCCTCAAACTCTGTGTTGATGGATCAATTGTGATGGTTTGTTGTTCTTTATGTTTTTGTTTTTCAACATTTTATTTTCATACTTTGTGCTCTTGAATTCACTCATAAAACTCGATTTAAATTGACATTGTTGACACATAAGAACCAAGGGAAAACTATGTACATCAAGCATAAGAACAACAAATAAAATTATAAATCTGAAAATGAAATTAGCATAGCAAACCTATCATTCATATTCAGATCAGCCTCAAATGGTACATGTGTGGATTTTTTTCTATATGGTTGCATGAGGTATGGAAACTTCGAGCGGCGACGTGCTTGGGGTCATATCAATGGAGTTCTTGACTTGACGATGTAGAGGAACTTATGTGGGTGAGGAGAAAAATGTCCTCGTATTCCTCCATGACTTTTTTCCATCTACTCCGCCATGCGAAAAGGGGAGCCCTACTTCAAGAGCTATGGCCACAATATTATTCTTTCCATGTGGGCAAAAATTGTAATGAAAATAAATTTCTGGTTTGGGAAATAATCTTACAGCGTTGTTTTGAAGTAGTAACAAAAGCATGAAGGCCTACGATCATACACAACATGTCACTTCCCACAAGTATAGTTGACGATAATGACATTGAACACGTCAATGAGATCATCATCACATAGTACCTCATTCGTGAATGGCTTGATGATGTACTGAAAGGTGATACTACTAGCGGACAAGGAGATCTCTTCCTTGGTGAAGCCACCCAATAGTATATGGTTGCGGGTGTGCTATGGTTAGTAGGCTGAGCCATTTCATGACCTCTGCTTAAAAATGAGGGTTCTTTTGGCTTCTAATATCGACAAGGAATTGCAATGGAGAACCCTTCACCCACATTTTCGAATGGAAGAGGTGCTCCCCATCCTCTAAATCCTCGGGATCCTCATCACGGAGCTTGGTGGTAGAAATAATGGAATTGGGATGTACATAAACAATTTTTCTTCCCTTTGTCATTTCCCTTGTATATTTTTGACTCAAGATCGGAACACGAATCGTGATTCGAGTGCCTTCGGTTCGGCCACTACTAGTTGTTGGCCCAACACTCGCCCGTGCTCACAAGTAGGGTATTCATGAAATTCACACCACTTCCTCGTGTCCTTATTTGGATTTGTCATGTTGTTATGATTTTCCCTTCTTTGGCTTTACCCTTGTTCTGCGCAGTTGGGGGCGCCTTTTCCCTCGCTTGATTCATGGATCCAAAGTCTCGCTTCTTTTGCTTAAATTTGTGCTCGATCTTGGAGGCATAGTGATATGTCTTGTAAAAGCGAGGTAATGTCGAGGAAATCCATTTTCCTCTTGAATTTATCTATGTAAATAGATTGTGATACTTGAGCACCAAATGTCTCTACGAATTTTTAATACCTAATTTTGTGCACGAGGTATGGAAAAAATTTGTCGGTTCATGCACATCTTGATCCCTTTGTTGCCGTAGAGTGGTACATTGGATGTATTTTTCCTCATAGCTCCCCACGGATTAATATTGTTCCTTGATACTTTCTCGGAATGAATTCCAAGTTGGTGTTTACGGTGAGAGCAGAGAAGGGTTCCTCTCGTCCTTTTGATCACAATAGATTTCCCACTAGTCTTTGACATAGAGGGGCGACTTTGAGGAATTGAAAAAATAATATTTTCTCGGTCGAAGAAATCATGGACCAAGAAATACCTTCCAGCAAATTCAACCATGATATCTATGATTAACGATCTATCTAGCCTTCAAATACGGGAATGTCAAATTTGACTTGTACCTTGAAAGGGAGTGGCACCTCCCGAGTGGGCTGTCGGATGTGGATGCGCCGCTTGTGGGAAGGCGTTGAAGGATACGGAAAATTTATCCATCATCTCGTTCCTCTTTGTTTCTCAAAGGCTTACTCAAGAAATATTTTGATAGGATCTCCTGCTCCCTCGTATGTGTTTCTTGTCGCCATCGGAGGTCGTCGGGGGTTTGCGAGGTTGATCTTTTAGGGGTTCAACTAGATCGATCCCTAACTCCTTATACCGTTGGGTACATGCAAAGAAAAATAGAGAAAGAGTAGACCTGTTGATACCACCGATCCATGGAAAATTTTAGGGGCTAATATTCGCGGGTGGGCTAATTTTCCATTGTTTTTTTCCAAAAAAATGTTTCGCCAATTTCCATTTTTTTTATAAAAAAGATTCGTCCCAAATTTTACAATATAAAATTATTTTAGGTTAAAAATACGTCAACATTATATAGAAAAATATATATAATTTCATTATAAATTTGAGTAATTTTACAAATACAACAATAAACATTTTACGCTTTGCATATTAGGGACTAGTGAGATTCCCCAATTTTTTTAAACTTCAAGATAATTTTTCTGTTCTTAAAATTATCACCCCGCCTTTCGATCTGGATTTGTGTAGGAATGCAATAATTCATAGAAATATACATAAATACAAATATGCGATGTAAATAAAACTTCATTTCATTAAAATCAAATGACTAAAATATGCTTACAGACATAATGGAAATAAAATAGCTAGGGAAGTGGTCGCTTATCTCTAAGAAAGAGATGTAGCGACTACTGAGCCTGCGAAATATGTTACAATGAGGTGCGAAAGGCCTATTTATTGTTGATAAACAATGGAAAACCATAAACATCCAAAATCCTAACCCTAGGACATGAAGTGCGAAAACTATGGCCCCATTTGGGTAAATTGGCACATTAACTTCTGACGTAAATTTGGCATGCGATCTTCGTTTGACGTACTCAATAGATCGTTATAAATATATATGTGAGAGAATACAAATTTTAATAGAGAGAAACATCAAGGGTACTTCCATGTTGCTACGGTTTTTCCCAAAAACTTCGTTCAAGGCCTCAAAAGCAGATTCGGGAATTTCAAGACCCGAAAAAACTATAAAAATAGTAGTAACTGTGGGTGAAAGCTGAAAAAAATGAAAAAGAAAATGGTGGGGGGTACAAGTGGAATAGGCAAGTGGCCACAAATATCCCCCTGGATCATATGACCGCATATTTCACTCAGAGGTAACCGCACTAGCTCCAATGCAATCATAAACAATAAAGTTAAGTTGAAATTCACGCTCTAGGTGTAAATTATAGAACAAAAGAGACATTGTAACCTTGGTAACTTGCGGGAAGGAATTTACATAATTACCCTCAGAAAAGAGACTCTTGCTACAAAAAGAGTTAGATTAGATAATGTTGAGTTATATCTCATTGTCGATACTAAATAGTGAAGAACTAAGATTTTTAAGCCGTGAGGTTATGTGTAGCTAGAACCTAGAGATACAGAAGCGGACATATAGAATGAGAACCGTCCATTGGAGGCCAAGTGATGAAAATAAAAAACCACATCGATAGGAACACGCTTCTTGCTCACTGTGTATAACCCCAAAATAAATTTAGCAAGGAACTACATCAATAATGCTAACAATCTAGCGGAAGGTGAAGCAACGACTAAGCGATAGAAAATGTACACGATAAGAGGATTTTTGGAAGCTTTTTTCATAATATAAATACCTATAATATAGAGGAGGAGGTCAAGAAATGGTTATCCTCGAAAAAATGCGAGAGGAAAGTAGAGAATTAGCAAACCATTGATACTGGATATGGCCGTGGTGCAGTAATAATAGCCACCAATGGTTTGCTAATTCATTGAAAAAGCAATCGGAAATGTATATTGTGAGGGACATACCTGCAAAAAGAATACTTAATGACTAAAATTTTATGAGAATTTTACTTATGTAAATGGCCATATCCATGTATTCATTGTGGTTAATGTTGCTAGGAATATCATCGTAGTTTTATTAGAATTGAATAGTGAATACGTATAACCTATATATGCCATCGGTGGTTGAGTTATGAAACCCCTGAAACTAAATTACAACGTCTCGAAGGTCATAAGTATTGAATAAATGTCCAGACATTGATAAGTATTGAATAAATGTCTTGAAGGTGATAAATATAAAATAATTTTATTTTTTTTGGAATTTTTACATTGTTATGATTGTTACAAATGGTATCATAGCATTAGGTTGCAACATTGTGGCCTCATTGGGCACTTTCAGTAATAATAATTTATATGTTGTGTTCATAGAGGAAGCTTAATATAGAGGGGCTACGTGTGTCGAGCTACCAATACCAGCGCGGGTGACTAATCCTAAACTAGTTGTTGGAGCTAATCCCGAGAATATGGGATGTAAATAGGAGAAAAAAGGAAAGAATTGCACCTGCGTAGCTACTGAAAATATTCAACAGGTTGAGGGAGGAAATTGATTTTTGAGAACCAATAATGAGAGGTTTATGCATGATCGGGAGCGAACTTTAAAGAGCCTCCTCCGATAACGAGAATCACAAAAACCCCTTACCAAGTTCTAGAATGATGATAGAGATGAAGGAGTAGAGGAAATAAGGAAAAAATATGATGGAAGAAACCATGTGCAGAGATAGCAGAAGGGATAAAGATGCAAATGAAGAGGAGCTAGAAATGCCTATGCACTCAAGAAAAAATAAGAAACATAAAAATAGAATTCAAAGGGGAATTCAATAAAAATTGAGCCCTGGCCATTGATGGGGGAAATGGGGGTTTTGAGGCTTGGTTGATTAATATCAACAAATAATTCTATATTTGAGTATGATGATACTTTGAAGGTGAGGTTGGGAGTATACTAGCTTCGGGGGAAAAGCCACGTTGTGATGGGAAGAAATTAAAAAGGGTGCATGCAATCGAGGGGAAAAAAAGGTGACTTGGGGAGAGTTCCAAAAAGTATTTCAAAGAAAAAGTATACGAATGAACACTTTTATGATGACAAGGCGAAGGAATTTCATGATATTCAATTGGGGAAACTGACCATGGATGAATTTGTTACTAAGTTCGCATCCTATATTGAGGTACGTGGCCTACATATACAAATAAAATGTAAAAAAGTAGAACATTTTATGAGTAGTTTACCAAATTTTATGGAACAACGTTTGGAGTTTGATAACACTAAAACTATGGATGAGGTCATCCAAAAAGCATAAATACTGTATATCAACAGTTGAAGTAGAAAGGTGAGGGTGGTAAAAAAAGCTAGCTAAACAAGAAAGGGTGAAAAAAATATCCGAATATGAATGTTGGTAAAAATACGAGAGGGGGGGGTGGGGGTAAATCGGTAGTAACAATAATCACGATCTTTTATTTTTCTTTATCGGTTTCTATACGTGCCTCTAATTAGTCCAACTAGCGGATGCATGCAGCTAGTAAAAAGGAAAAATGCGTATACTCATAGAACTTTAATGTTCAAATAAATCTTCGTAAACTATTTACTTATCGAGCTCATCAGTTATCCATCAGAAATTTAAACGGTAAATATGTACGGTAATAATAGAGTAAATCATCACTACAAAAGACATCACACATGAACACCAAGATTTACGGTGGAAAAACCCTAAGTCGGAGAAAACCATCGTTGATGTCGTCTTTGTCTTCAATATTTATTATATAGAAAAAATACTTACAATGTTTTGCGAGTACGAGAATCATATCGCTACGTGAGCACCCACTGCAGAAGGCGCAACCTTCTCTCATTCTCCGAATACTACTAGAAGAGAGATCCGGCCCCACGCTCTCTTTTACCGACCCACTACGGGAAGGGAGCTTCAACCCCGCAGGCTGATCACTAGCTTCTACTAGTCGGAAGCTTTGACTTCCTGACAGCAAGGCTTCAACCCTTGGGAACCACTCTGAGACCATGTTTCATAGAATTTTCTGCGGATCTAATAACTTCAACTACAACCCAGTTTTTAGAATCAACACTAATAACATTCAACCAATATTCAAACATATTCGTGATATTACTATAACTGGATCTACCTCATTAAACCAAGACTTACCTAATAACACCAGAATCAACTTCAACCACAGATCATTCATAAAAAAAATGTATGATGCTACTTCACTATCGATAACTGTGTGTATACACACTTTTCGTGTAGAAAATTGCGCATAGATATTTATATACTGAAATTAGAGACCTTACGAGACTCATAACATATAGGATACTATAATATTCCCAATTAGGTTTCATTTAGTTGGGAAGTATATATTGCTTCTGTTTCTGTCTAGAGGAATAAATGGGGTAGGGAGACCCTTAAATCTCTTTAGTGGGAATAAAACACTTCAGTGTGAATGTGGATTACTTTAGATAGTCACCTTGGGTGTGAAATGAGCAATCCATGTAGACTAGATCAAGCTTGACCACGAAATCAACAGTCATTTCACCAAAGAAGAGAGTGGAGCTAGTGGGGACATTGCGGTTTGGAGGAGAGTCTTTGCATGGAAGTAACTCTCATAAATGAGTGGGACCAATGGTGAGAAGCTCATCAAGAATATAAAGGTAAGGGATAGCACCATGAGAGGGATTCAAAATATTGTTTATGTTTGAGTCTTGTGACTTATTGCATGCTTTAGCTATTTAGTTGGGTTTGTTGTATTGTTTAGTACAATGGCATTTCCATGGAAATTCCCCACTCTTTCTTGGAGGACTTGGGAAGTAAATATGCAGAAGTATTGCAGAGCTTCATTTCACCATCTAACATTAGGGCTAAGCAATCATCTACAACCATGGCGCGAGTCTCACAGAGAACTATGTTATTTTTCATGGTGTTGCAGAGTGGAGGGGTCAAAAAGCCCTATTTATGAGCTAGTTTTCCCTAGTGAAAGGATCAACCTTTCACCCCGGAAAGCTAGTAAGGAGAAGTTTTCTTTGTCTTTTCATATATATTTGTACGAGCTTGATGAGATGATAGTGATTGAGCCAAAAATATGCGGTTCATACTTTTTCTATATCTCATGCCTTTCAAGAAACCCCTTCTCGGGTTATTTTGGGATTGTGTAGAAGAGACTAGTTCTCCATTTTTCAGCCCTCTTGAGTAATATATCAGCAAATCCATTTGTTTTTCTATTTTTGTAGTGAGTACCCCTCATTGGACTACGCTTTCATATGCTTCATGATTTCTTTGTTGCATTATTCATGGGATTGTAGTGTTTACGGGCTTGGGAGGCATGTTTAACTAAGTTGGAATGATTTGTTTCTCATCACATTGTATATTTGGTTGCTATGATACATAAACTAATGGATCCATGGGGCTGTTCTTAACTTCTATAACATAATTCTACGAATAATTCATTTTGGTGCTTATATTGTTGTCTTTTTCCTAATTAGGAATATTACGGTGGTATAAGAGGCTGTAATCTTAGCTCAACTTGTGGAAAATAGATCTATAGCCATGGAGGAGAGAGATATTACAAAACTTCTTCTCCGGACCATGCGGGACATTGCAAAAAGATATCAAGGATATGAGATTTGAAAGGCGAGGAAGGAATCCCCTAGATTTTTTCACCATGGAGAAAGCTTTCTGGCACTTCACATTTGTGGTGGGAGAAAACAATAGCATAGACTTCTTCATAACGCTCCACTATGCCCACATTCCTATCTTTGGAAGGTGAGGAAGGAGGAGCCCTGAGGAAGAAACCCTTAGTGACTATTTTTGTGGAATATGAATCTCAATCCCAAAGATTCAGGAAAAATTTGAACTTTTAGGAGTTGTGTCGGATCAAGGATGGTAGGAGATCCTTCAATCACCATAAAAAAGGAGGGTACATGCGAGAATTCAGATCTACAACGCAGTTTGGGCAGATTATTTTTTTCCCTCTTAAGATGGATCACCCAAGTGCACAACTAAGGCTTGGGTAAGAAGTTGGATAATTATTTCCAACTCAACGAGTTTTCAGAAATTTGAGCTGTCAAAATATTAGCGCTGCATCTAGAAGGTGAGGCACACAGGTGGTGGTTTCATGGGTTATCTACACTTGAGCATGCTAGTATCACTTCATATTCGGACTTCACCGAGAGGTTGCTAGAGAGAGATTTGATCCTAGGGATCCAGAGGCACACTTTGTTGGGCTAACCAATTTCAAGCAATTGGGAGATTTAGAAACCCTATATCTACGAGTTTTATGAAGCTTTCAATCATGGTATTCGACCCTCACTATGACTCGGAGAGTATGCATGTTTATTGATGTGATGGTTGAACCATTGCATGAGTTAGTGAAATCCACTAGACCAACTACACTTCAAGAAGCTATGAATAAGGCTAGGGGACTTGTGACATGATTTACCCAGGGCCAAAGCCCCATTCTACTAAAAACATATCTTCTTGCACAAAGGAGAATCAGAAAAGACATCTCTTCGATAATGATCGGAGATATCTAAGGAAGAGAAAAACTAGATTTCACTTGTCAGGAGCCATGGGTACCAAACCACCAATGTGTTGCGAGGGAAAGCACATTGCATTGAGATATTTTCGATGAGGAGAAGGAGACCGGCGTTGTGGCCGAAGCAGGAAGGAGGTGCACCACCCCACGGGAGATGTAGTGAAGGAAAATTTTCTCCAATGGGAGGGACCCTTGCGACTTTGAGAGAGGAGTTCCCAAGTATCTAACTTTAAGAGTTAGAGGAAATATTATAGGGGCAAAAAGAGTATCAATATTGGGTAGACAGTGAAGCTACCATTACTGTTTATTGATACACGAGTTGGATGCAAGGAGGGCATTCACATAAGAATATTTTTGAGGGTTCTCGATTTTGGTTCCGAGTAGCTGAGAACTATGCAGGTGTGCCAAATATGTTCTGCTATTAACCATCACTATGGGAACATACACATTGACAGATCACTTATTTGTGGTTGATATTCTGAGACACCAATGTGATATTGGGTGTCACAGTAGTTAATCACCTGGGGAAAGGTTGCCACGGTTAGGGAAAACCATAGAGATGGAATGGATAGAAAAAAGGGAGTGGTAAACACTCGAAAAAATCAAAGGCATACACACCTATCAGACAGTTGTCTCGGCACACGGGATGGAAGAAGATTTCTCATAGAGGGGACATAGAATGGGCAGTGGAGAGCGTGTTTTGTAGAAGCGAGAAGCAAGGATTCATCGGTACATCTACATGTACAATCCATTTTGGACACGATACTCTATAGTGTTTGGAGATATTCCCACAGGATACCTCTCGACGCGGGAGTTTTTGAGCACACTATTGAGTTGGAGTGGGGGATCCAGAAGTGATCACTACACCCTATAAGCATCCCAAAGCCTATAGAGATGAGATTGAAAAGGCCATTCGGGGAGCTTCTAGCCTTGGGACACATTCGACCTAGCACCCGAGTCCTTTTGCCTCTTCGATGGTCTCTGGTGAAGAAGAAAAAGGATGGCACATTAAGGATGTCCATTGATTATAGAGCTTTGAACAAAAATACCATGAAGAACAGAGATACCCAATTCCTAGGATACGATGAATTGATGGATGAGCTAGGAGAGGGGTCAAGTATTTTTCCAAGATTGATTTGAGATCGGGGCATCATCAAATCAAAGTGAGATCAAGACATCCCCACACACATAATTCCAATGTCGCTATGGACATTTTGAGTTACAGTAATGCCTTTTGGACTAAACAATGCTCTGACAACATATCCAATCTTGAATGAACCACATATTCCATGGTCACTTAAGGAATTTTTTTGTTGGTTTTTTTTAATGACATTCTTATTTATAGCCGCATATGGGAGGAGCATTTACGAATATTGAGGTATTATTGCACATTCTTAAGGAGCAATAGTTCTATGCTAAGCTCTCTAAGTGTGAGTTTGAGCTCTGAGAGATGCTTTATTTGGGCCACATCATTGGAGTGGATGGGGGTGAGAGTCCATGAATAGAAGATATGTGCTATTAGAGATTGCCCGAGACCAAATAATGTCACTAGAACTTCGGGGGGTTTTTAAGCATACGTAACCTATTACCCGGAAGTTTGTAAAGGGTTCTTTCAACTAGCAACACCACTTATAGATCTAACCAAGAAGGAAGCTTTTAGTTGGAGGAAACCAGCGCACGCAGGGGAGCACTTTTGATAAGCTCAAAGGAGGGTGATGAGTAGTGCACTCAATCTTGGTCCTACCTGATTTTACCCAACACTTTGTGTTGGAAATGTGATGCTTCGGAAGAAAACCTTTGAGTAGTATTGATGCAAGGGGACACCCATAGATTTTGAAAGCCCCGAATTTGCTGCCACATGAGAGGATATACCCCATATATGATAAGGAGATGATGGCTATTATGCATGATTTAGTCAAGTTCTAGAAATATTTGGTGGGGAATAGATTTCAAGTGAACATTGATCATAATAGTCTGCTGATTCTTTCTTGACGGAAGCGACTTTTAGGAGAGGCAACGAGAAATGGGTCGAGTAAGATCCAAGCATATGAATTTGACATAGAATATGTCAAGGGAAGAGTAATGTAGTGGCATATGCTCCATCTCGAGAGGCTAGCAACATTGTCCTTGATGAGCATGGTTGCAAATTGGAAGGCTCGGTTGTTAGTGGAATACTCCAAAGACCAATTTGCATGTGAGATCCTAGATGGATTGGTGGTCGATGAGAGGTAAAGAGTGATGGATGAGGGTCATATATACTACTAGGATCGGGTCTTCTTGGCTAGAGATTCTAAGCTCAAGAAGAATATTTTTGCGGACATCACATGATTCTACACTTGCAAGGCATCAAGGATTCACCAAAAACATATTGGGCTATTCGGGAGAGATTCTAATGGAAGGGTCTCAAGGAGGATGTACTCCAACACATCAAGGAGTGCATAGTTTTCCCGAACAGAACAAAGGAGAGCACAACCATCCTACGAGTTTTCGCGACCTCTCCCCTATTCGGGATGGTAAATGAGAGGTATTTCCATGGAATTCATCACCGATCTACCTACGGGTTCGGGTAAGGATTGTATCTTTGTATTTGTTGATCGACTAACAAAGTATTCACATTTATTTTCTATTTACGTACGATATACTTGCTTCATGAGTAGCCGAGATTTTTTCAGGGGATGTGTTTAGACTCCATGGTCTTCCAAAGAGCATAGTCGGTGATCGGGGATAGCCACTTCATGGGTGGCTTTTGGCAAGAGATTTTTCGAGTTAGTGGGTATTGAGTTGATGCCAAGTGCAGACTATGCACCCACGAACCAATGGACGATTGAAATAGTGAATAATTGGTTGGAAGACTACTGCGAACTATGTTTTCGAGCAGCGAGAGAGCATGGTTGTGTTGGCTCGATTTGGGGAGTATTGCTACAACACAACTTTTCATATGTCCATTGGCATGACCCCATTTTGAGCCCTTTGTGGTTATGATGCACTATCATTTGTTGATGTGATGTTTGGGGCAAGTAAAGCTCCTAGAGAAAAGGAGTGGATTCAAGAGAGTGGGGATATACTTTGGGCCCTCAAGAGACAACATTGCTACGGACAAAAAACCAGCGAGAAAATGTGTACGGAGTGTGGTCGGGATAGAGAGGAAGTTTGAGGTGGATAATTTGGTCTATAGTTAGTGTTCAACCATATAGACAATCTACCCTCAAGGAGAAAAGGAGCTCGAGAAGCTTAAATCTCGATTCTATGGACCATACGGGGTGATCTGTCGTGTTGGAGAGGTAGCATATGAGCTAGAGCTTCTGACTAGGAGCGAATCCATAACATTTTTCATGTCTCATGCCTCAGGAAGGCCATTGGACAACATGTGGTTGCCAGCTATGGATCTCCCACCTATTGATGATGAGGGCCATCTAGTTTGTAGCCGGAGGCTATCTTGGATACTCGGGAGAAGTGACTGAGGATGAGGATGCCACTTGGGAAGGAGAGAAGATTTTGTAGCATCCTTTTTTACTATTGATTGAGGACAAGCAAAATTTTTGGGAGGGAGGAGCCTTAATATTCCCAATTATCTTTCGAGCTAGTTGGAATATTATGTGTTGCTTCTATTTTATCCAGAGGAATAAATGGGGTAGGGAGACCCTTAAATCTCTTTAATAGGAATAAACACTTCCGAGTGTTGAATGTGGATCAATTTAGATAGTCAAAATAAATCCACCTTGGGTTTGAAAGGGAGAAATGCATGTAGACTAGATCAAGGTTGACCAAATCATCGAGCGCTACCAAAGAAAGAGAGTGGAGCTAGTGGGGACGACGTAGTTTTGGAGGATAAGTCTTTGCATGGAAGCTAACCTCATAAAGTAGTGAGGGCTAAAGGTGATGAAGCTCACCAAGAATATAAGGGAAGGATAGCAGCCATGATAGGGATTCGAGAATATTGTTTATGTTTGAGTCTTATGACTTATTTCATGCTTCGTTACGTTTAGTTGGGTTTGTTGTAATGTTTAGTACAATGACATTTCCATGTGGGAATTCCCCACTCTTTCTTGGAGTACTTGGGAAGAGCAATATGAGAGGGTATTGCGAGCTTCAATTCCACCATGCGGAATTGGGCCAAGAATTCATCTACAACCACATCACATTCTCCTTGAGGAAGCTGTGTTGTTTTTCATGGTGTTGCGGTGGAGGGGTCCGAAAACCCTATTTGTGAGCTGGTTTCCTAGTGAAAGGATCAACCTTTCACCGAAAGCTAGTAAGGAGAGAAGTTATAGCCATTTCTTTGTCTTTTTTCACGACTATATTTTGTGTAGAGTTTTGAGAAAGTAAGACAACGTGATTCAGCCACGATCTATATTTCATACTTTTTATATCTCATGCCTTTCAAGAAACCCCTTGTCGGTTATCTTGGGATTGTGTAGAAGAGACTAGTTCTCCATTTTCCAACCCTCTTGAGTAATATGTTAGCAGAATCCATTTGTTTTTCTGTTTCATAGCGGTAACCCTCATTGGAGTGCGATTTCATATGCTTCATAATTTACGTGATTTGCAGGTATTCATGGGATTGTGGTATACGGGCTTGGGAGGCTTGTTTAACTAAGTTGAAATGATTTGTTTCTCATCACATTGTATATTTGGTTGCTATGATACATAAACTAATGGATCCATGGGGTATTGTTAACTTCTATAGCATAATTTGCTAAATAATTCATTTTTGGTGCTTATATTCGTTTGTCTTTTTCCTAGTTAGGGAATATTACGGATACATTCGAGCACACTTTGTCATATTTACATAACCCTTATTTAGTGAACAACATCCATCATTCTCAATCAACAGGTCACTTATAATATTTATACATAATCAATTACCGGTATAAACAATATTCAAACAATCTAGATCTACATGAAGACTTCATTGATAGACATCGAAATGATGGAACATTTTTCTTGACGTATTAAGAAAGAACCCTATCTTCCATATGTGTCTTTTACTTTGAAATGAACATCATGAGATATACGCACTTTTCACCGTGATGAACCGTCGTATATATCGTAAATATTATAGGACTTTGCAACACTTCAAGGCAGACAAGCTTTCTAAGATCATATCATTTACTTCATAAATCATACACCGGACCACATATCTAAACGATTCTTTAATTATATCATGAAAATATATAGTCATTTCGAGTCCAGAGATCTGATCCATTATTGTATTCACGAGTGCATCAAAATATCAGATCTATCTATTGAATATAGCCTAATCCATGTAGATATACTTCATACTAAATTATTCATTCAAATTCTCATTCACATTCACATCCTTGCGCTATGATATTCTCCTCCTTATATAGTTTGAGCAGTAGCCAATACCATGAGCACAAAACCACACAGAGATTCGGTGGTATTCTTCGACGAGATCAAATGGCCATTACTATGCTCAATATTATGGATTAATACCATGGTAACAACCCTTGGTATTTGTTAAAAAGTAATTGTGCCAACTCATACGCAATTTTGCTTCTTTTTTACCTACGATGTACACACAACTTTTCTTCACAAAAAAAACCGCGTAGACAAAAATTGTGGATATATATACGACTTGGCTTCATTGAACTTCCGTATGTATGTTTGCTTCCTTCATCAAACCTACGTATATTTCTGAAAATTTACCTTCATTATTCCTATGTCACACGACTAGTATTCCTTTTCCTGTCACATCTAAATTGGCTTGTAGATACATCAAGTTTACATCTTCAACAAATAGGTTTTTATCAAAAGGAAACTACATCGAGGGTTTCCCATCAAGGACAACATATTACATCATAATGCCAACAATATCATTTGGCCTTGATGGAAACCATGTTGGTGTTTGATCACCACAACTTGTAGATACTTGTTGAGACACATCAATCATAAGCATTATTCAAAAACCAAGTTACTCTCCCCCTTTGATATCAAGGGTAAAGGGTGAACCAATACAAGAATGCGCACGAAATTGCACTCCACTCTACGGACTATACTCCCCCCGAACACATGTTGAAGCTTCAAAACATATTTGCAATGAAATACATGACTCTATAACCTTTCCTATCACCAACGACGCATACATACATCAATTACCCAACCAAGTGGAGTTACATATTTGTGACTCAAATACCCAACCAAGTGGGGTTTACATTTTTGGGAAGAATTCCCTACATGATTGGATATGACAAATTCCCTACATGATTGGATATGACAATATTTACATCACAAGTCTCAACATGACCCTTATATCAAATTATAGATTTGACTTTATAACCAAGACTCAAAGGACCTCAATAAAGAGAGATCATCAAACACACTTCAAAAACCATCAGAATGCCACCAATGCATTATACCCAGCAAAGCTAATGCTCACCCTAAACTTGTGCATCTTCGAACATTTTCAACAACTAATTCGACTAAGCATATTCATCCAAAGGATAGAAAGTAATGAAAAGCATCTTGAAAAAAACCATAGCTACCGAGTTTACTCCCATCGGTCGCCAAATCATATCATTCAACAACATTACGAATATTGTTCTTGAAGGCTGACCCATCGATTTTATGACAAAAGGATCCATACACGACCGTATGAGAGAAACTCGCGTATATACGCGACTATGCGTCATGAAACCTACATATCAAATTTAATCTTACGAAAATCAAATAGATCGAACAAGTGAGAGTAGAGAACAACTCCCCAAATTATGTACGAGATATTCAAATGCTTCTTTAAGAAGATTTTTAGTAAATATGTCGACAACTTGTTCTTTCGAGGGAATATACTCCCAATTTAACCTTTTGTTCAAGCACTTGTTCACGTAAAAATTGATACTTGATAGGAATGTGCTTGGTTTTCGGAATGCATAACATGATTTTTTAGAGATCTGTCGGCACTTGTGTTATCACATAGGATGGAGATGGGGAGGTGAACATTTAATTTTATTATCTTGTAATTTACGCATCATCCAAAGAATTTGTGTTCAACATGATGCAACAACCACATATTACGGTTACATGTTGTGAGATAAGGCAATGGAACTTTGTTTCTTGCTTTGAACCGGGATACTAATCGGGGCCTCATGCAAATCCACCTCCACTAGTGATTTTTTTCCCACGATCATCAACATTTCCGGCCAGTTTGCATATGTGTAAGCATGAAGAGTAAGATCAACACTCTTGGGATACCATAGGCCAAAATCTTGAGTTCCTTGTAGATGTTTGAATATTCTTTTTACGGCCTGAAGAGTGTGACTCCTTTGGATTGGCTTGGAATCGTCCCAACAATCCCAGCTGCATGCATGATATATGGTCTAGTCCCTCTTAGATAAAGTAGACTTCAATCATAGATCTATACTTTGGTTGATTTACCATGGGAGAATCATCATGAGAGTCGAGAGTTATATACTGGTCACCATTGGAGTGCTCACGGGTTTGCATTCTTCCATCCCATATTTCTTTAGAATCTACTTGAGATATTTTTGCTTGTGAGAGAAAGATGCCATCTTTTTTCTTGTTGCACTTTTAAGCCAAGAAAATATATTAGTTCCCCAGTAAAGACATTTCAAATTTTTACTCATAACAAAAGAAAATTTATGACTCTGTGGATTCTTCATTACTCCCCAAAAATTATGTCATCAACATAAACAACAATAATTAACAATTCATCATCCTCAATTTTTGTTTATAAGTTATTGTATACGAGATCCTTTTGTGAAACCTTGTTGTTGAATATATTTTTCACTACGATAGTACCATGCTCGTGGGGGCTTTTTTTAGACCATATAGGGCCTTTTTAAGTTTGTAAACAAGTTTTTCTTCATTTCCTAGAATGAATCATACAGGTTGTTCTATATAAACTTTTTCTTCGAGATAACCACTAAGAGAAAAGAAGATTTTACATCCATTTGATAAACCTTGAATCATTGAAAAACTTGAAAATGCAAAGAAACATTCTTATGGCTTTCCAAGTTTTGGCTACTAGTGCAAATGTTTCTTCAAAGTTTGTGCCTTCTTGTTGAGCATACCCTTTGCAAACAAGTCTAGATTTGTTTCTAATTACATCTCCCATTTTCATTTAAATTATTTTTTGAATATCCACTTTGGTCCAATAACATTTTTATCATGAGGGTCTTGAAACCAATCTCCAAAGTATTATTCTTTTCAATTTGATCCAGTTCTTCATTAATGGCCTTAATCCAACATTCATCTTTACTATCTTGATTTACATTTTGTGGGTTCAATTGTGGATAATAGTGCTAGATAACTAGGATATCCTACAATTATTCTTCTTGTTTGTGCAGTAATTCCTTTTCTCTCCAAAATTTGAGATTCTCGATGATTCTTTTGATCATACATGGATGGAGCCTTTTCTATTTGCTGATGCTATCTTATTCGAGTGCTTCATTAGGTTCTTCTTCTATATTATTGTGATTCGATGAGGGGGAAACATTCATCATCATCCTCGTTTGTTGTCATTTCCCTTTTGGGAAGATATGAGAGATTCATCAATCACAACATCATACATTCAACGGTCTTCAGAAGTCTCTTATTGTAGCATTTCTGTGCTTTACTTCTAGAAAGAGTAACTAAGAAGTATTCCTTCATCTACTCTAGGTTCAAACTTACCAAGTTTCTCGTCATTATTATTTTTTTCATAACATTTGCTTCCAAAAAACTTGAAAGTGCTTTATAGTGGGAGTATTACCATACTAGATTTCATAAAGATTTTTATCACTATTTACACGAACATGAGCCTTGTTGAGAATATTTACTATAGTATGAGTAGTTTCACCCCAAAAATGTGTCAGAGTTTCGATTCATCAAGCATAGCATGAACCATCTACTAAACTATTCTATTCATTCTTTTCACCTTTTTCATTTTGTTCACGGAGTTCCAACTACAGCGCTGCTTTTTATGCTATCACTATTTCATATAAATCAAATAATTCATTTGATATGTATTCTCCTCCTTGGTCCAAATCTAAGATATTTGATTTTTTATATCTAATTAATTTTCAACTAAATCTTTGAAGACCTTAAAATTTTTCAAATGATTCATCTTTATGTTTCAATAAACCGATCCAACACATTCTAGAAAAGTCATCAATGAATAAGATATAGTATTGTTCTCCACTGAGGTGAATTTTTCCTTAAAATTCCACAACATTCATATGTATAAGTTCAAGAGGCTTACTTAGTGATCCTTCTTTGCTTTGATGAGAGTGAACCACGGTTTGCTTACCGAATTGGCATGACTTGCATATGGTACTTTCTGGTAAAAGTAATGTTGGGTAGATCACGAATAGCTTTGAGCTGCTTGATTTTTTTATTTGAGAAAAAGCTTAGATGTCCCAATCTTCGTGCCATAACCAATTTTCTACAGATTTTTCTAGATAACATTGTTCTTGGCCACCTTTCAATATGTACATATTGCTTGGTGTTCTTGTTCCTTTTGATATGCAGGTATTTACATTGTTAAGTACACGAACCACACACTCCTTTTGATCGGAATACAACACCATTTCCTTGGTCTACACATTTTTAACAACTCTCAACAAGTTATTCTTTAATCCATCAACATACATAAAAATTTTTAGCTTTAACCTTCTCTTTTTCGAGAAAAATAGATCCTTTACCCTTAATGATAGCGGAGAGTCATTCCAAAAGTAGCATTCTCTAATGCGATGTGTGGAATAAGTTTGTCTTTGTCATTTTTGTCATGTGTTTTGAACATCCGCTATCAATGTATCATTGATTTTCTTCTCATTTTGCAAAGAAATCTGTGCCGCGGTTCTCAAATTGTAAGTCCTTCCTTCTCCATACCTTAGAATTTGTGGATATCTGTTTTGTTTTGGCATTTAGTTTTCTCACGATTCGGATTCTTCATGTCCAAATTTATTTCAAAAGGAACATTCAATTTCGTCTTAGAAGAGGAGAAAATTTTTTTATAGGTATTCTTCTTTTATTCCCTGTCTCATTTATTTTCTTTATTCCTTCTCTGGTCATGATAGTTTTGTATGCAACTTCTAATAAGAAGCTTTGTGACCAAAATTATGACATGAGAAACATTGTCCATTAAAGAATAAATTTCTACAATCGTAAAGAACCCTTCTAGTGTTGTTAACCTTTTGCACTAAATCCTTTCCCTTTTCATGAATTATATTTATGAGGACATTTTAGCAACATAATTACCCACTCTTCCACAAGCAAAAAAATTTCCCGAAAGGAAGCTTACCCTCTAAACCTTCTAGTGCCAAGTTGAAGTTTCTTTACAAAATTTACCTCATCTTCTCTCGATACATACCACGATTCCTTTTCTTCTTCTTTTTCCTTTCCTTTTGCAATACTCTAAAAAGCAACTTCTTTGATTTTAAGATGAACCTTGTTTTCTCATCTCAAAAGAAATCGAGGATCCCACAAGTTGACCAATAGTAAGAGTCCGAAGATCCCATCTCTTCAATAGAAGACACTTTTGACTCCAATTTAGAGTTAGATATCTTGATATTTTATATGCTAAATTTGTGTCTCTTGTGTCTTCACCCAAATTTCTCATATGATTTATCATCTCATCTGAGACACAAAAAGAAACTATAGAATACTCTCATCATTATGCATTTTTGAGATTTTCATATTGAGATTCGAGAGATTGGAGTTTTAGCACTTTTTTACCTTGGCATACGCCTTCATAGCTTAGAATGATTTTATCCCATATCTCCTTTTTTGTATTTAACTTCATAACTTTGAAAATTTTTTTGATTAGTTCGGACTTTCAATAATGCATTGACAACTTTTGCATTGGTTTCATAGTTCTTTCTTGCTTTGGATCTTGTGGGAGCTACATGCTGGATATTGTTAACCGCCTATCAGTTGTTGCCCAAACATCTGCTCAAGAGACTAAATATAAGAATCTTGTTCTTGTATTACGAAGATTAAATTGTTTCGCTGAAAGAGTGGGTGGTACGATGAGATGTTGTTCCATCTTGATTTCTCATCTTGAGAGATATTCCTTCTAGCGATTAAGCTTCATTAGAAGGACCTTCTGCGGTACCAATTGTTGGGAAAAATAATGCGGGAGGGGGAGGCGGTGAATCAATATTAAAAATAATCAAAATCCATTCTTTTTTTATTCTTGATTTCTATACGCGCCTCTAATTAGTCACAAGTAGTGTATGCACATGGCTTTCGTAAAGTAAAAATGTGTATACTCGGATAAATTTAATGTTCAAATAAATCTTCAAAAACTTTACTTAACCCATTTCATCGATTATGCAGTAAGAAATTTAAGAAGTAGATATGTGTAGTAATAACGGAGTAAATCATCACACAAAAAGACATCACACATGAACACTAAGATTTAAAGTGGAAACCCAAATCGGGAGAAAACGCCATACTCTGTCGTCTTTGTATTCAATATTTATTATATAGAAAAATACTTACAATGTTGTCTGCTGAAGTGTGAGGCTAATATTAGTATACGAGCACCCACAGAAGCACAGGCGCAACTTTCTCTCATTATCCGGCTACTACTAGAAGCGAGCTCCAAAGCACGATCTCGTTTCGACCACTGCGGAAGGGAGCTTCAACCCCTAAGCGATCACCAAATTCTATTAGAAGGGCAAATCTTTGACTTCCACGTAAAGGCTTCAACCCTTAGAACCACCTGCAGACCACATTTCAAAAAGTTTTTCCTATTTGGATCCAATGGCTCCAACACAACAAAATTTGTAGATCAACACTAATAACCTTCAACTACTCTTCAAACAAAAGAATGATATCCACAGTAACGAATCACATCATGTAAACCCGACTTTTGTATTAACACACGAGAATCAACTTCAACCTTGATCATTCATAAAACAAACTATATATGCTACTTTCACTTACGGTAACTGCGTGTATACGTGCTTTTCTATGGAGAAACACGATATAGATCTTTATATACTCGAAATTAGAGATACGACCGAGAATCGGAAACATATTAGAGACATTCAAGCACACTTTTTCAGATTTATAGAACCATTATTCAGTCAATAGCATCCATCATTCTCAATCAACTAGTCACTAATCATCTTTATACATAATCAATTAGCAGTATACAGTAGTAATTCAAACAATCCAGATCTACATGAAGAATTCATTGATAGACATTTTCTTGACAATGATTCGGAGAAAGAACCCTATCTTCCATACACACCTTTGTTGACAAATAAGTCTACAAGTATACATGCTTTCATCATGACGAACCAATGTATACATTTGTAAAGATTACAAGACTACACAACGAGTTCAGAGGCAACAAAATTGCTCATATCATATCATTTACTTCAACAATTATGCGCAGGGACCACGGATTTAAACAACTCATGAAAACATATCGTGCAACTATATGAGTCGTTAGGTCCATATATTACGATCCATTACTGTATTCATGAGGTAGCCAAAATATCGGATCTACCTATTGAATATAGCCCAATCCATGTAGATATACTTCAGGACTAAAGTATTCATTCAATTCTCATTCAGCATGCACATCCTTGCACTATGATCTTCTCCTCCTTTCCCATATATTTTGAGCCTTAAATCAATACCATGAGCCAAAACCACACAAGTGTCTGGTGGTATTCTTTCGACGAGTATCAAATATCCGTTCTTTCGTGCTCAATATTGTGGACTAATGCCATGGTAAAGACCCTTGTATTTGTTAAAAAGTGGTGTGCCAACTCATACATGACTTTTCTTCTTTGTACCGTGTGTACACACTACTTTTCTTCACCAAAACCACGTATACACAATATTCGGATATATGCACAAATTGGCTTCATTGAACTTTGTGTATGTATGCAACTTTCCTTCATTAAACTTGCATATATTTCTTAGAAACTTTACCTTGATTATTCCTCCGTCATTGAATGGTATTCCTTTTTTCATGACATACTAGGCAGCATGTAGATACATCAAGTTTACATCTTCAACAAATAGGATTTGCTATCAAAAGAAAACTCATTGAGTAGGTTTCCATCAAGGACAACATATTACATCATAATGCCAACAATGAAAAGAAATTCAAAGAGTCGGAAATACCAAGAATCTGTTCGAATCATAAAAAACGGATCCTTTGGGAGAAATTAGCAAAAGAATAAATCACATAATGAAAAGAAAAACAGAGTGGAAGTGTTTTGTAAACTCGAAGTCAACGTATCACAACAACCTCCATTACAATGTTGGGGTTGGGGGGAGCTCCATTATTACAAAAATTGTTCTTCTGCTGGAATAGAACGGAGTTGACAATCAATGTTCAAGAGGCTTCCTCTATTGTTGAGGTGGCATGAAAGTATCCTAATATTAATGTTGCCTTGCGACGATCATCGAAGCGAATATCAACGGATTATGATTGAATTTGAAGGTCAGGATGTATAACCATACTATGTATATATTAATAGATCCGGGGAGCAATTTTGAGTTACATCGAGTCCTAAAATTGTGGAAGTATATCAATTACAAACCTATAAGGTTAAAAATCATTTCGGTCAGAAACGAAGGCTGGTCATTGGGGGAAAAAGAGAGAGGGTGTTAGCAAAAATAGAAAATTTCCCTATTGAGATAGATGGTGGGTAGATTAGTGGTAAATATGAATGTATTACCTTTAGGATCCTACAATATGTTTATTATAATGGAGTATTTAGGGGGAAATTGGTCCCTAGTAAATTTGCAAGAGAAAAATCTATTAGTTACCTTACGGAGAAGAGATGTCGAAACAAGAGATCAAAGGGGTAAGGGCAACTTCTTAGCTACGACAATTACGCACTCTAAATTAGGGAAAATGTGTTAAGACGCGATGTCAAATTTATGTTGTTCAAGTAGGATATACCAATTCTAAGGATAAGACAACTACCATGGATAAATTACCATTTATACAAGATTTTACTTGATGTATAGGAAGAGATTCTAGTATTACCTCACAGTGGGACATAGACTTTACCATATAATTACTTATGGGGGTTGCCATCGGTGTCAAAAACCTCTTAAGAATGAGGATAAAATGAATTAACCGAGCTAAAAAATACGAGTTTACAAGAATTACCTCGATAAAAGGGGTATATTCGTCCAAGTGTATCTCCTTAGGGGAGACTCTGTGTTGTTCGTAAAGAAAAAGGATGGCACAATGAGACTTTGTATTGATTATAGGAAACCAAATAATTTTACCATTAAGAATAAATATCCATTACCTAGGATTGATGATCTATTCAATCAAGTCAATGGTGATACGATGATTCTCCAAAATTAATTTGCAATAAGGCTATCCCCGGATAAAAGGGTAAAGAAGAAGACATCCATAACACAATATTTAGGACCAAGTACGGCCATTATGAGTTTGTCGTTTTACCATTTTTTTCTTAACAACGCTCTAGTAACATTTATGAGCCTTATGAATAGTATTTTTTCACTCCTTACCCTTGATAAGTTTATTCTATTTTTTATTGATAACATTGATATATTCCGAGAAATTTGGAAGAACATAAGAAACACCCTAAAAATAATTTTGCAAATGTTGTGAGAGCATCAACTATATGTCAAAATATAGTAAAGTGTGACTTTTAGAGATATCAAATACAATATTTAGGACATATAATTTATGTTGAGGGATAGTCGTGGACCCCGAGAAAATTAAAACTATCATGGAATGGAATTTCCCCTAGAAATAGAACATATATTCAATCTTGTATGGTCTTAGAAAGGTATTATTGTCGTTTTATTGAGGGGTTCTCTAGGAATATCTTATCATATAACTTCCTTGCGAGAAGAAAGGAAGAGCCTTCAAGTGGACAGAGGGTGGCAACATAGTTTTTGAACGATTAAAACATTTGTTGACCTAAACACCATTACTAAAGATTACGGACCCAGGATAAATAATTTGTCATTTACACAGAAATTCATGTCGAAAAAAAAGTGGGGGGAGTTTAATGCAAGAAGGTAAAAGCAATTTCTTACAAATTTGCAAATTAAAATAACATGAGAAGAGATACTATGCTTATGATTTGAGAACTAATAGCAGGTGATGCATGCTTTAAATGTCTAGAGGCATTATTTAATAGGGTAAAAAGTTTGATGTTCATGAAATATCACAACAGCACAGCGAGTTTCTTTGAGTGAGCTAACATATAATGCACGTGTAAACTAGATGGACAACCTTTGTAAGTGAATTTGAGTTTGAGTATTATACACATAAAAGGAAAAGGAAAACCATGTCATTGATGCTTTAAGTAGGAAATTACATTATAATAATGAAATCTCTTATAGTCGAGTAGAAAGTTAATTTTGTAAATCGGGATAAAAAAGAAGTCACTATGAAAGACACAAAAAAATATATGTTTTTATGGAAGAAAAACCAAACAATTGAATAACCACACGAGAATAAAAAAATAGTTGGGTATAAATAGTGACATTATACTAACCTTCAGGGGAGAATATATGTCCCTAATAAGTTGGCTATTAGGGAAACTTATTTTGGATTAATTCATAGAAGTCCATATATGTTGCCCACCCTAGATATCAAAAATTATTTTTCACGCTATAATATATATATATATATATATTTAAATTACTTTATTTTTAAGTTTTTTAGCCCGTAATGAGAAAGGATATTAATGATTATCTAGCTAAATGTCTAGAATTTCATCAAGTTCAAAGCTGACCACCAATATCCAGTGAGGGTTACTTCATCCACTACCCATTCCAAAATGGAAATGGGAAGTTATTACATTAGATTTTTATAACCGAGTTACCTAAAACTAAGAGGAAGAATGACTCAATTATAGTGGTAGTGGATAAAATGACTAACGTGTCTCATTTTCATTCTTGTTTAATCTACATATAAAACTATATCAAATACGCAAATATGTTTATGCATGAAATTTTCGAATGCATGGAATGCCAAAGGTAAAGATTTTAGATAGATATTTTAGAGTTCACATCAACATTTGGAAAACTCTCTTTAATAGTTTAGGCATGCGGTGTACAATTAATTGTTACTTATCACCCGAGAAACGGGGAGAATGTATGTGATTCAACAACCAAGAAAATGGGAGGAATACATTCATTTGGTAGAATTTATATTAAAACAACAAATAAAAAATCATGAGTCAACGAAATGAGCCCTTTTCAAAGTTTTATATGGAAGGAGGTGTAAAACACCAATTAATTGGAATAACCATGAAGATAAACTACTTTTGGGACCAAACATGCTAGAAGAAATGGAACAAACCTGTAAGGGAAAGTGCGGCATAATCGAAGGCTACTCAAGATAGAAAGAAAGGCATTTGCATACGAAAAGGGGCGTATAAATAATATCAAGTAGGGGATAATGTGTGTGTTCGAGTAAATCCTAAGAGGAGTAAAAAAAGGTAAACGAGAAATCTTTGTGTAATAAAGAGGCACAACGGAACAGAAAATTATCATCATAATTTTTTTAATTTGTCCGATAAATGACTATCACAAGATTCAAAACTTCCGACTAATACAAGTTATAACGGATAAAACTTTGAGAATATCACATTGAAAAAGAAGAGGCATAACTTAGACAAAATGTAGTATAAAAATCGTTCGGAAATTAACAAGATTAAAAAAGAAAACCTTGGTGGGTGCTCCTTGAAAATAATAAATACATATATTAACCCATTTGTAGGGGAATTATATAGTACTATGGACATAGGTTGCACACAGGGTAACCACATATCTCCAACACAAAGATAAACAAGAAAGTTGAGTTGAAATTCTCACTTTGGGTATAGCTTATAGAACAAAAAGAGACATTGTAAACTTGGTGACTTGCTAGGAATGAATTTTCTTAATTACTAGAAAAGAGACTCTTTCTACAAAAGAGTTAGACCAAATAATGCTGAGTTATAGCTCACGACTGATATGCAACTATGAAGAGCTGAGATTTTTAAGCCTTGGAGTTAAGTGTACCTAGAGCTGGAGAATGAGAAGCAAACATGCGGGATGAGAACTTTCTTGTGGAGGCCAAGTGATGACAATCAAAACCATATCGACGAGAAACCCTATTTCCTTCTCACTTGGGTTAACCCAAAATTAAATTTAGTAGGGATCTAAGTCAATAACACTAGCAATCTAGCTGGAAAGGGTGAAGCATTATATCAACTAACAAAAATTAGCTAATAAGAGGATTTTTGAAGCCTTTTGATCAAGATAAACACGGATCAATCATTGAAGCCCCATATGGAAAACCCATGAGACGCCTTGAAATTCCAATCAAATTTATATTTAAAACTAAGTGTATCCATGTATTCATTGATATTTTGATCAAAGATTTAATAATCAATACATATAACCTAAACATGCCATAGATTTGGTTGAGTTAGAAAACCCTTGAAATAAATTCCCACTATATATTTTCTAATAGTAACTACTAAATAAATGTCTTGAAGTTGATGAGTATTGAATAAATGTCCTAAAGGTGATAAATATTAAATAAATACTATTTTTTTATTTGATAATTTTAAGTGGGAATGATTGTTACACATAAAAATGATGAATAATCGAAACGAGTAGAAACCTATAAGTTGACATTGCAACTACGAGAAAAATAAAGAATTTTTTTTGTGCGGCATAAAAATATTGCAAAAACATGGATACTATATATCAACGCCCAATAACAGGTGACATAATAAAGAAAATTAGGCGCATGTAATTAACTCGATCTTGTATTTATTGCATATTGTTGATGTAGTGATTTTGTTTTTTTAACCTTTATAAATATGTTGTTGATTGGATTCGAAACTCGCTTTTTAGTAAAATAGATCTAACTCATGTGAAACAAGAAGGTTGCGAGCGATAAAGTCCACACCGCTTCGATGAGCAACCGAATTATGTCACAAAAGCGATGTAAAGCTATCTGTTCCCGACTTTCCACCGAGCTACTCTAGCACTAATGGTCGTAGCTCCTATCAACGATGAACATCAAAAACAAGAAAATGGTAGCATACAATAAATCAAAGTTGGGTGAGCACGTAAGTAAAGTTTGATAAACGAGGTTGATGTATCGAATTGTAAAACCTAGCTAAGCGACTCGGTATTTAACAACCATGGGGAAGTGAACAACTCAGGCGGCTAGCTAGTCGCGAAGTAATCGAATCAATCCCGCGATGGTGGCCATAGCTTCTCTCACCAATAGACATATAAAAATACAAGAAAATGGCACCACTCAATAAATAAAGGTTGGGTGGATTTCTTTTTACTCATGGAAAATGGCTAAAGAATCGGAAATTGTTTTGATGGGTCGGTTCTACATCCGCATCCTCCTCATCTCATTCATGGACAGACCATAGATGGTAGCAAAATTAGAGACTTAAACTACCTTTCCACCTTTCAAAGGGGATTGTCCTAGAGTGAAGGACAACATTCGGTTAAGAGGCATATCCTCTTTAATCCAAAAGGATGATACGGCGTTTGGAGTTGAAGGAAAAATACATAAGACCGATGAACAATTAAAAAATTTGGACTAATACGCACTTACGGGTCTAGAAAGAAATGTTGCTAGAACCGGTTAAGAGATCAAATTGATAGAGTCCAGAGTCTCTATCAATGATGTAAATAATTCTTTGAATTATGTATGGTAAAATTCTTTTGTTGCAAAAATATTATTCTTTTAGAATCTTTAAAAAAGATTGATGAAGTAGAGAATAGTATTATTGAGCAATCTATCTCTACACGGCATTTAATATCAAATGCGTACGATAGAGGTGAGATAAGAATGAATTTGAAGAAGACAGGATAAGCCTATACACGACTTCATTTTTGCACAAGGGAAAAGCTATTCATACTCATAATCTTAGTGAAAGCCAGATCTCTAAGTTTCCCCAATTGTTCCCCTACGAGAAGATGAGAAGCCATCACAACGAGTCCAAGCTTGAATGTAGCTAGCTCGGGAAAAGATAACCATTTCTACATTATCCCATGAGTGCGGTTAGAGACACTACAAGTACTTCTGTGTATGAACCTCTTGAGCCTTAGTTTACAGGACATGCAGCGCTGAACTAATTGGTGTTAGTGAGAATTCCACGAGAGAAAATTTCTTTGAAAGTAGTAATAAGGAGTGGAATCTTGATAATCTATCTACAACCCAAATTAGACGGATATTAGATCAAATGATTACGAATATAAAGTCGATGTGTGTTGCGAGCAGAGTGGGAAGTTGAATCACAAAACTTTGATTCGGGTGCTTCCAAGAACACTTGCCGAGGATGGTGGGGGCTGGAATCCTCTCCGACCCTATGATTGATAAAATGGAGAAAGAAAGTGGTAAAGGATGAGAGTGGAGATGTGTTGTTTTAATATTAATGTATCATCTTTGCAATAAATTTCTAACATTAGAAAATGGTAGATGATCACATTCTTCATAATCATGAGATGTCGCAACGACATTGGTACCAATTTGCATAGAAAGTTGGGTCCACTTGATGTTGCGATTTAAGCCATAATCTCTCCACCAATCTTGAAGCCGCTTTGACCTGTCTACGGATTCCGCATAATATGAGGCTTGGCTCCAAACTTGATCTTTGTGTAGTGGGTTTCACCTTTTCCATCTTTGTTCATCAGATCCCACCATATTTTTTTGTATCCTTGACAAATTGTAGATATCTGTCGAAATATAAATGTGAGTTATTTACCAGCCCATTTGAATGTACTGGACCATGTCCAGCAGGGATCACATGTTCGGTTAATGGCTAGCCACTTGTAGTAGACTTTCAGTTACGTCACTTCCACCGTATAGCAATAATGAGAAATATCCATAAAAATCTTGATGCAAATATTCTTACGCTTTCATCTCGCTTTCATACTTCGAGTGTAGACCATATCATGAATCCATCGCACTACCTTTTTGGTACCTCACCTTTCTTGTATAAGATGTTGAATGTTAGTGTGATTACTGAAGGTTTTCATCAAAGTACCTTGGTGTTTCGAGTTTCTGAGTTGGCTCCCAGTCCCTTTATGTCTTTGGTTCCAAATCTTTGTCATCTAGGATGCTTTTCAAGATTTCTCTTTGATTTGCTTGGTCCCATTCGTAAACGTGATGACCATAACATGATCATCTTGGACTTCAACGGGATGTTCTTGTTGCTGTGAAAATTCTCTTCTAAGAAAATATGGCAAAGAATTATCAATACCCTTAATGTGTTCTACTTTAAAATCAAAATTTGCAAACAATGATTTCCATCTCCCAGAATTTGGCGTCTTCGAGGTTCTTGATAGTTTTATTAATTACTTTTTCGAGGGCACATGCGGCGATCCCTTGCAAAGTGCTTGTTAAGCAAATGAATAGAAAATTTGCTGATCATAGTTCCATGCAGCTTTGACTTCCTTTTCAATTGTGGAAGCTCTTTTCGGACTTGCTCTCATACTCTGAGGCATACATAGCCTTAATTTTTCTACCTATTTTTGAGTGTGTTGTATGTCCAAAGGCTTTGGGTTCTTTCTCGAGTCTACGGTTAGTGAGAGACACCATCAATGGCACATTCCAGCATAAAAATTGCTCACATAATTAAGACGATCAAATAAATCTAGTAATTGGGTTTTATCCGGAATAACATACTGAAATACGTGCGCAAATTCTATGGCAGTGGCTTTGAAGAGAAATTTGACCATTCTCTATCTGGTGCACCCAAGAAATTTGATCTTAGTCTTTCATAATTCCATCTTCTCTTGCTCAAGACTAGACCATTCTTTTTAACCAACTTCTGTAAAGATCTTCAAGTGCTACGAAGTGGTCTTGGAGATTTTTGGAGAAAATCAGGAGATCATCTATATAGGCTAATAACTATTCAACATATGGCTGGAAGATAGAATCCATTACTGGAACTTAGAAGGTGCATGCTTCAAACCGAATGGCATCACGTTCCACTCATAGTGACTGACGGGAATGCTAAATGTTGTCTTGAACTTGTCTTGATGCATAATTGCCACTTTACAAAATCCTCGATTTTAGATCAAACTTGGAAAAACTCTTAGCTCCGGATATCCTACTCAAAAAAATCTCCTTTATGTGGAATAGGATAAGTATCATCAGCACTAGAACGAGGTTTAGAGGTTTATAGTTTATTACTAGTCTTGGTGATACCTCACGATCGTTCACTTCTCTTGTTGACATAGAAGCCATAGCGAGTTCACAAGGACTGCTAGGGCAGATCAACTTTCTCTCTAAAAGCTAGATTTATTTCTTTCTCACGCAGTTTTCTGTATTCTTTTGATATTGGAATAGCTCTCGGGTTTACATGGTTTTCCCGTATATCCTTCTTTTGTAGGGAAATTCAACACAATGTTGTTTTTCGATGCCAAAATGCATTGGGTCTCTTCAGAACAACATGTGTCTTCAAATTGTTTCTATAATTCGAGAGATTTTTGTCTCGAATTCCTAGAAGAACTCGGCTGATCTTCAATTCGATCATGTTCTTGTGGTCTTTGAGTTCTGCTAAAATTTGTTTTCAACTTTTTGTAGTTCACGCATACATTTGCACCATAGTAGACACTCGAGGATTAGAAACAAAAAAGTGTAATTCTATCCTCTTCCTTTTTTACAGTGTAGGCACGTGATGAAATAACCCCCTTTATTACTCTGGAAATCTAAAATAATCCATGGGGGTTACGCTCACTGCTAAAAATACATTTCCCATACAGATCTAATTGGAATATCTCCAAACTACAAACTTGACCTTGATACGTGGGGAATCAAAAACACACGGCGAGACCTTAGGAAATTCATATTCAGGGGTTTTATTACCCAACCCTATAACTTTTCTAGTAAGCGGACACCTAAATTTGTGAGAGAACAACCTTTTAGAAAGTATGTTAACATACTGGGCACCTAAATCTAGTAATGCGGTTAGAGAAATATTTTGCCTTCAATGCGAGATATTAACTTTTGACATGATGTTGTTGATCATTTTGAACGACAAGAACTTGCATTTCACTTAAACCCAAATGGGGATCAGAGTCTTCCTTCGAGCTATCTCAACATCGGATGATTGTACGAAGGTAAAGTTGTGTGTGCAAATTATAATTTGTTTTTCTCGCCCACAGAACTAATTGGTGCATCTTCTTGTTTTCCCTTTTCCAATTGTGCAACTTGGAGTTTGGAGGTAAATTTCATATTTCATTGTGTGTATCTCCTTACTCACCTCCCCCAAAGTGAGTGCACGAAATTTTTCTTTAATTATGACGGATATACGATTTGGTATTTTTTCGTAAGAAGCATCAACAAAAAGTGGGCTTCTTCTACTGTCGGGGTAAAAATCGGAGGAAACCGTACCACGGAGACATGAATGTCTCCAAACAACCGTCTTGAGATCACCTTCTTCCGGTGCGCGTATGTGAAAATACTTTAAACTCATCTTCATCGATTTGCGCCATCAAAACTTTTAGTTTTCTGAAAATTCCTCGGGAAAGTAAATTATCGAAGAAAAAGTCGGATTCGAGAATCGAACAACCACATTTGCATTTTACGAATCGAACTTTGGCAATAGAGCATGACTTTATTGCATAGAGGATTCGAAGAGTTCGATCTCGAGAAGTAGAGGAGGAGACTTCTTCAGCTTGATGAATAGCAAATGCAGTACAATCCTCGATCTTGTGGAAAGAAGGAACCACATCGAGCACATTTAGATTCAACTTTAACAATAGTAGAAATGCGGCTGCGGTGCTGCAGCTATGATTTCTTACCACGATTTCTTTTTATTCAATGCTATAGGACACGGATTGGAAGTATGTTCAGGGCTGACCCACATAACCATCATACAACTCCTGTCATCCTTTCAACCTTAGGGATCGAAAATGTGAATATTGGTGTGGGTCCATAATAATGATTACGGGAGCAAATCTTTGATAAATTCGTGTGAAGGCTTTCTCTTTGGCTTTCTTGGCCTTAGCTCATTTCTTTTCTTGGAGCTCAAATGATAAGTATAAGCCCCAACTTTGTCCTACTGGGCTTTATTTGCCTTCTTTTTAGATTTTATGAGATGTAACAAAGGATCATCTATGGTTATGCCATATTCTTTGTCTGAGAAAGACTTTGTGCCCAGGAAGTCTATTTAACTTGTCTATAGGCTTTGTCATTTTTTGAGCTGCGTATAGAGAGTTATTAGAACTTTAGTAATAATAGAAATAAATTTCTCCCCCATAAATAAACTTCAAGAGGTAATGGGAAGACTTCTTTCGACTTCAAGATATCAACAAGCTTTGAGGGTAAGGCGCAAATAATCTGTTTCCACAACAGATTTTTGGGATCCTTAACTGTGAAGATTCTTTGCATCAATCTCTATGGAAATCTTCATCGTCGGTTAATATTTCCGACACTTTAGATTCATTAATATCAACTCATGTTTATACGAGAAGTGTAACATCGACACCAAAAAAAGTGCTCTTGGATCATAGCGATCCAATGCTCCAATCATATTGTTGATTGGTTTGCCATCGAGATGGAATTCAACATCTCCATTCTCATCCTTTCACCACTTCTTTCTCCATTTTATCAATCATGGCTAGAGAGGATTCCGGCTCCACCATCATGCAAGTGTTCACTGTGAAGCCTTTGAATCAAAGTTTTTGCGTGATTCAACTTTTGACTTGTCTGCAACACACATCGATTTATATTCTTAGTAATCATTTGATCTAACATCTATCTAATTTACATGGCAAAATGATTATCAATATTCCACTCACTTATTACTACTTTCAAAGAAAGTTTCTCTTGGTGGAATTCTAACAACACCAATTAGATCGAGGTATTTGCATGTACGGTAAGTCGAGGCTCAAGAGGTTCATACATAGGAAGTACTAGTGTGTACTGAATGAGACTCATGGGATAATGCGAAAATGGTTATCTTTTCTGAGCTAGGCGGTTCAAGCTTGGATTGTTGTGATGGCTTCTCGACATCTAGTAGGGGAACAACTGGGAAACTTAGAAGCTGGGCTTTCACTAAGATTATGAGTATGAATAGCTTTTCCCTTGTACAAAAATGAAGGTAGTATAAAGCTTACTCTGGCTTCTTCAGTTACGTTCTCATCAACCTTGTCGAATGATTTGATATTAAATGCCATGTAGAGATAGATTACTCAATAATACTATTCTCTGCTTCATCAATCTTTTTTTAAATATTCTAAAGAGAATAATATTTTGCAACGAAGAATTGTCTTGTAAAGAATTCAAAGAATTATTTACATCATTGATAGAGACTTGGACTCTATCAATTTGATCCTTAAACTTTATGGTAGCTCTAGCAACATTTCTTTCTAGACCCGTAAGTGCGATATTAGTCCCGGGTTTAATTGTTCTTTTGGTCTTCTCTATTTTCCTTCAACTCCAAATGTTTGTATCATCCTTTTGGATTAAAGGATATGCCTTAGCCGAATGTTGTCCTTCACCTAAGACAATCCCTTTGAAAGGTGGAAAGGTATTTGAAGTCTCAATTTTGCTACCATCTGTAGCTGTCCATGAATGAAATGAGGAGGATGTAGATGTGAGAATCGAGTCATCAAACAACTTCTGATTCTTTAGCCTTTTTTCCATGGGTAAAAGAAATCCACATATTCTTTTTCTCCATATCGACCTTCCATTCATTGGCTAATGCTATTTTCTCCTGCGGTGTGTGTGATGACCAAACTCATCGACTCTGTGGATGGGTCATAAATGTCGATTTAACATCCCTGCTTTCATTCATTGAGCGAGGGACACAGTGTAAGAAACCATCCATTAAAGTATAAAACTTTTGGATTTCGGGGGGACTGATGGTTTCTTATAATGCACTGCAAATTGTTTTGAATCTAGGGTCTACGACACAGATCAATTATTCTTTTGCTCAATATAGCCGATGCCATATTTGGGGACTATTTGTAGGTCTCCCATTTATAAAAATAGCAGTTAACCTAGAGTCTTCTTCTTCTAGTGTAGGCACCTAGATGCATCATGAGAACGTGTTCTTCTTCATGCGGGAATGGAATGTACGAACACTTAGGATTTGGACATGGAGACGTACAAAGGTAGAGAAGGTGGGAGCTCACCGGTCTAACATTATGATTCTCATGAATTACAAGAATATGCCAAATGACTCGGATACGACTGTAACTGTGAAAAAAGTTGGACAAGAAGGCCCGTATTAGCTAGAAATTCAAAATTTGAGAAAATTCAAACAATGCTAAATGTTTACGAGGGAATAATTTACAAGGCTGGAACAAGCGATGTCGAAGACTGACGGTGTGTATCGAGAGATGAATTTTTACATTTACGCTTCAATACGACACCTATCGATAGTGGACCTTCTAGGAAAGGTTAAAGTGGTAGAGGATTGATTTTCGAAATATTTGAAAAAAGTTATAGCTCGACGCGAGAGATAGGTCTAGGATTTGGAAAGCGTCCCAATGTTGCGGAAATGAAAAGTTCTTTCTACTTGATAGCTTGATGCTCGACCTTTTTGATTTTTTATAGTCGAGTTATGACTACGACACTAGTTTTACTATCTCCAATGGGGGGCATGTGGGACTACATGATAGGAAATCTTGGTATGACGGAAACAACGGGTATGTATGGTGATATTGTTTCTTTTCCTCTTCATATCAAATCCGATTGTACGGATGTCAGGTGTCAAAAATATCGACCAATGTTTCATCATAAACATATACATGGAAATTAGGGTAACGATCAAACGGTGACCGGTCCATTGATAGAAGGTGCAACAATCCCACCGATTGAGGAGTGCAGCGTATTTATTATGTGTTAAGTCACGGACGGTGTCTAACACATATGTATCTGAGGGCCCACGATGAGTGAGGGGGTGTGGATTCCTACTCTTATACACCCTAGGTGTAATAATTTGCGTCCCCGATTTCACGGCTTCGCTTGAGTTTCTTGGGATCTAGAAAGCGAAATAGACTGAGATACAATCATGGTTTTCTTGGATAGAAATTATGGATTCTTTTATTGTGACTCTAGTGGCAGACTTTCAAGTGCTGAGGGACACCTAGATCAGCATAAACTTCGAAAGCGTTGATCTTAGGTAGAACCCATTTTCTTTCGAAGGTTCCAGCTTCTTCATACAATAACTCTGATGAATTTAACACCGATTACTAGAACTAGAAAACATATCTGCGAGAGGGGTCTTGCTCGGCCCTATCATTTTCTTCTAGTTCTGCGAATGAAACTAGTTCTATTGAAAGAGTCCATTCTTCAAGAATAAAGAGAAGTGATTTAAGTGCTGACTTTTTTCTAGAACCCAAAATTTTGATGCTAGTTAACAACTAGACCACTAGCTACGATACCAATTTCTAGCGAGGGCTTTAAAAACTTGAAATCCAAAAAGTTTTATACTTTAATGGAGTGGTTGCATAAACACAGGTCCCTTTCTCAATGGATGAAATAGATGTTAAAAGCTGGAACATCTATACCTATCCACGAGTCGATGAGTTTGGTCTCACACACACACCGGAGGAGAAAATAACATTAGCCAATGAATGGAAGGCTGATGTGAAGAAAAAAGAATATGTGGATTTTATTTTTACTCATGGAAAAAAGGCTAAAGAATCGAGAAGTTGTTTTGATGGCTGATTCTACATCCGCATCCTCCTCATCTCATTCATGAACAACCATAGATGGTAGCAAAATTGAGACTTCAACTACCTTTCCACCTTTCAAAAGGGGATTGTGTTAGGCGAAGGACAACATTCGGTTAAGGCATATCCTTTAATCCAAAAGGATGATACAACATTTGGAGTTGAAGGAAAAATACGAAGACCGATGAACAATTAAAATTTGGACTAATCACGCACTTACGGGTCTAGAAAGAAATGTTGCTAGAGCTACCATAGTTAAGGATCAAATTGATAGAGTCCAAGTCTCTATCAATGATGTAAATAATTCTTTGAATTCTATACGGTACGATTCTGTCATGCAAAATATTATTCTTTAGAATCTTTTTTAAAGATTGATGAAGTAGAGAATAGTATTATTGAACAATCTATCTCTACACGGCATTTAATATCAAAGTCGTCTGACAAGGTAGATAGAATGAATTTGAAGAAAACGAGATAAGCCTATACCGACTTCATTTTTTGCACAAAGGAAAAAGCTATTCATACTCATAATCTTAGTGAAAGCCCGGTCTCTAAGTTTCCCCGAGTTGTTCCCCTGACGGTGAGAAGCCATCACGAGCGGTCAAGCTTGAGCACCCTAGCTCGGAAAAGATAACCATTTCTTGCATTATCCCGCGAGGTACGATTCGGGACACACAGAGGTACTTCTTGTGTATGAACCTCTTGAGCCTCGAGTTACAGGACATGCGGCGCACAGTCTAATTGGTGTTGGTGAAATTCCACCAAGAGAAAACTTTCTTTGAAAGTAGTAATAAGGAGTGGAATCTTGATAATCGTCTACAACCCAAATTAGACGGATGTTAGATCAAATGATTACGAATATAAAGCGATGTTTGTGTTGCAGTCAAGTCGAGAAGTTGAATCCTGCCAAGAGTGCATTCAATAGCTTCACGGAACACTTTCTAGATGGTGGTGGAATCCTCTCCGACCATGATTGATAAAATGGAGAAGAAGTGGTAAAGGATGAGAATGGAGATGTTGAATTCCATCTAATGGAAAACTAATCAACAATATGATTGGAGCATTGACTACTATGATCCAAGAGCACTTTTGTGGTGTTGATGTTACACTTTCGAGATAAACATGAGTTGATATTAATGAATACGAGTGTCGAAATATTAACCGATATGAAGATTTCCATAGAGATTGGATACGAAAGAATCTTCTTGGTTAAGGGATCCCTAAAAATCTATTGTGGAAACAGTTTATTTGACGACTTTACCCTCAAAGCTTGTTGATATCTTTCGAAGTCACCAAAGAAGTCTTCAAAATTACCTCTTGAAGTTTATTTATGGGGAGAAATTTATTCTATTATTACTAAAGTTCTAATAACTCTCGTACTACGACTCAAAAATGACAAAGTCTATAGAACAAGTTAAATGAGACTTCGGCACAAAAGTCTTCTGCAGATAAATATGGCATAACCATAGATGATCCTTTGGTTACTCGCGAGAAAAATCTAAAAAGAAGGCAAAGAAATCCTAGAGACAAAGTCAGGATTATACTTATCGATTTGAGCTCAAGAAAAGAAATGAGCTCGAGGTAGACAAAGAAGAAAGCCTTCACACGAAGTTATCAAAGATTTGCTCCCCGAACTCATTATTATGGACCGATTGATATTCGACCTCGATACCATAAGGTTGAAAGGATGAAGGGGAGTCATCTGCTTTCGGTTATGTGGCCGGCCCGGACATACTTCCAATCGTGTCTATAACATTGGAATAAAAAAAGAAAGTAGTGATAACAAATCACGACCACGGAGCGAACAGATGCTTCTACTCACCGCAAAGTTGAATCTAAATGTGCTCGATATGGTTAGCTCTTCTTTCCACAAGGCCCTAAAGGATTGTAACGGTTTGCTATTCAAATAATGGTGAAGAAGTCTCCCTATCTCTACGATATCGAATCCTCTTGGGAATCCTCTATGGAAGAAATTCATGCTCATGGCCAATGTTACGATTCAAAAATTGTAAATGTGGTTGTTCTAATTCAGATCAAACTTTCTTCGATAATTCACTTTACGAGGAATTTTTGAGAAAACTAAAAGTTTTTGATGGCTGCGGACGGTGAAGATGAGTTTAAATTATTTTCTCACATACGCGCCACTAGAAGAAGGTGATCTCAAGACGAAGTTGCTGGAGAAATTGTCGTCCCCATGGTAATCTTGGGTTCCTCCGATGCTCAGTAACGATAAGAAACCCATTTTTGTTGATGCTTCTTACAGAAAAAATACCAAATAGTATCTCCGATTACAATTCAAGCAAAGTTCATGCACTCACTTTGGGGGGAGGTGAGTAAGGAGATACACACGATGAAATGCTGAAATTTCTGCTCCGAAACTCCAAGTTGCACAATTGGAAAAAGGAAAAACAAGAAGATGCACAAATTGTACTGTAGCGAGAAAAACAAATTATACTTTGCATACAACCTCTACCTGCCACAGTCATTTGATGTTGAGATAAGTTTGAAGGAAAGACTGATCCCCATTTGGGTTTCGAGAAATGTAGTTCTTGTTGTTACGATGATCAACGAGCATCATGTCAAAGTTAATATCATATGAAGGCAAAAATATTTTCTCTAAGCTGCATTACTAGATTCAAGTGAAGATGTTAATATACTTTCTAAAAATGTTGTTCCCTCAAATTCAGGGTGTACGCTCACCAGAAAAAAGAGTTATAGGGGTTGGGTAATAAAACCCTTGAATATGAAGTTCCTAAAGGGTGAGTGTGTGTTTTGATTCCCTAGTCAGTCAAGCTCAAGTTTGTAGTTGGAGATATTCTCAATTGATTTGCATATTGGGAAATGTATTTTTAGCGACGATCCAAACTCCTATAATTCTTTTAGATTTCCGGATAAGAAAGGGGGTTATTTCATCACTGTGCCTACAATCGGTAAAAAAAGAGGAAGAGGATAGGGTGCCTTTTGTTTCTAATCCTCGAGTGTCCACTATGGTGTAGCGATACGAGAGACTACAAAAAGTTGAAAAGCAGGTTTAGCGAGAACTCCAAAAGACCATAAGAACATGATCGAGAATTAAAGATCAATGAGTTCTCCAAGAATTCGAGAGACAAATCTGCGAATTACATAAACGATTTGAAGACACATGTTGTTCGAAAAACCCCAATGCATTTTGGCATCGAAAACAACATTGTGTTGAATTTCCCTACAAAGAAGGATACACGGGAAAACCATGTAAATCCAGAGCTATCCCAATGTCAAAAGAATACAGAGAGCTCTGTGAGAAAGAAATAAATCAGCTTTTAGAGAGAAAGCTGATCTGGGAGTCTAGCAGTCCTTGGAACTGCTATGGCTTCTATGTCAATAAGAGAAGTGAACAGATCAAAGGTATACCAAGATTGGTAATAAACTATAAACCTCTAAATCTCAGCGAATCGATGATATTTCTTATTTATTCCCCCACATAAAGGAGATTTATCAGAGTAGGGGATACCCTGTTAAATTTTTTCCAAGCTCTGATCTAACAATAGATTCTAAGTAAGGTTGTTGCAAGTAATCAAGACAAATTCAAGACAATATTCAAAGATTCCTCCACAAAACACATCAAGAGTGAACGATGACTGGTTTAGCTTACGCACCTTCTAAGTTCCAGAAGGTAATGGATTCTATCTTCAAGCCATATGCTAAATGGTTATTAGCCTATATAGATGATCTCCTAATTTTCTCCAAAAATCTCCAAGACCACTTCAGACACTTGAAGATCTTTATGAAGTTGGTTAAAAAGAATGGTCTAGTCTTGAGCAAGAAGAAGATGGAATTATGCAAGACTAAGATCAAATTTCTTGGGCACCAGATAGAGAATGGTCAAATTGCTCTTCAAAGTCATGCCATAGAATTTGCAGACAGATTTCCAGATGTTATTCTGGTTAAAACCCAATTGCAAAGATTTCTTGGCTATCTTAATTATGTGAGAAATTTTTATGCGGAATGTGCCATTGACAGGTCTCTACTGAATCAGAGACTGAGAAAGAACCCAAAGCCTTGGACAGAAAAACACACTGAAGCAGTCAGACAAATTAAGGCTAAGGTTCGTACTCTCCCTATTCTCTATGTCGCTAATCATGAGTATTTTAAAATTGTTGAAACCGATGCCAGCAATATTGGTTGGGGAGGTGTCTTCAAACAAAGGCCAAATGAAAAGAGCAAGAAAAATGAAGAACAGATCGTGCAGTATGCCTCAGGAGTATGGAGCAAGTCCGAAAAGAACTACTCCACAATTGAAAAGGAAGTCAAAGCTGCATGGAACTGTATCAGCAAATTTTCTATTCATTTGGTTAATAAGTACTTTCTGCTAAAGACTGATGCACAGGCCCTGGAAAAAATAATTAATAAAACTATCAAGAACCCTGAAGACGCCAAATTTGCAAGATGGCAAGCATTGTTTGCAAATTTTGATTTTAAAGTAGAACACATTAAGGGTACTGATAATTCTTTGCCAGATTTTCTTAGCAGAGAATTTCTTCAGCAACAAGAACATCCCGCAGAAGTCCAAGATGATCATGTTATGGTCATCATTATAGAATGGGACCAAGAAAATCAAAGAGAAATCTTGAAAAGCATCCCAGATGACAAAGATTGGAACCAGTACAAAAGGGACTAGGAGCCAACCTGGCAGCTCCGAAACACCAAGGTGCTTGATGCAAACCTTCAGAATCATACTGACATTCAACATCTTGTACCAGAAAGGCGAGTGTACCCAAAAGGTAGCAGATGGATTCATGATATGGTCTACACTCGAAGTATGAGAGCAGCATGGGAAGCAAAAGAATCTTTGCATCAAGATTTTATGGATATTTCTATCATTGCTACTGGTGGAAGTGACAGAACTAAAGTCTACTACAAGTGGCTAGCCATCAACCAAACATGTGATCCTACATGGACATGGTCCAGATACATTCAGTGGCCAGGTAATAATCCAGAATTTATATTTCCTGACAATATCTATAATTTTGCAGTATACAAAAAACTATGGTGGGATTTGATGAACAAATATGGAAAAGGTGAAACCCACTACACAAAGATCCAGTTCGGAGCAGTTCATCTTATGCAGAACTGCAGACAGACAAGCTAGCTTCAAGATTGGTGGAGAGATTATGGCTTAAATGCAACTGCAATGGACCCAAATTTCTATGAAAATTGGTACCAAAGTCATTGCGACATCTATGACTATGAAGAATGTGATCATCTGCCATTTTCCAATGTTAGAAATTTATTGCAAGCAGATGATACATTAATATTAAAACAACACATGGTGCAACACAATGAATGGTTTGTCATGACTAAAATAAAGCACTAGATTGTTTTAAACAAACCAATGATTGTAAGAAGGATTTATGCCAAAGCTTGGGACGAAAATTATAAATATTTTTTCCCTGGTATCCAAATCCTTGATATCCCACCAAAAAGTTCTACAAGTGGTTCTCGTGGGCTCCACTAAACAAAATCCTCCACTGTGTCATGATTCCTAGTCACGGGTTTACAGTGACCATATTTTTCCCGAGGGCTTTTTCCCGGTTCAAAAAGCATCCTCCATGTAAGTAATCATAAGTGTTTCCTCATGGGACTTTGTACATTAAAGGTATCCATAGTGTACATCACACACTTTCACATGTATATGTCCGAAGGATGGAATATCAGCACGGATGTCACTTCGGTGTTACCTGGAAGCAATGATTCCCCTTCCACGCGTCAAGAATCCGACGGACCGATTGAAATTTTTGTCCCCCCCATTTTCCTATATAAGGAGGGGAAGGCTCATTCATCGGGCATTCGAAGTTTGAGTGAGTTAGAGTCATTTGTGTTTTTGAGTCAAGATTCTGAGCTCCCTACTCTACATCTGCGAGAATTCTCTCGATCTGCTTGCATCACGGAGATTAGCCTCAAGTCTTAGGTGATCTGGCTAGCCTGCGTGTCTATGTGCTCGGCATAGGCAAGAATCTAAAGTGGCGGGATCAATAGATCGAGTCTATTTATAAGTCTGTAAATTTTGGGTGTTGTTTCTATAAGCTCTTAGACAGAGTTTGCACTCATCCAAGAAGCCTCCAGTAAGCTTTCTCATTCTGTGAGAAGCGCCAGTCAGGTAAATGCTGATGCAGTCAATCTCTGGAAAGAGATCTTGAGTCCTGTACTCTGAAATCATATGTAATATCATTCTGAAATATCAATAAAGAGAGAAGCTTCTTCTTATCCCGCATTTTAAGTACTGTTACTTTGAGTTGTTTGATATTGTCCATTGAGGTAGTATTGTCTCCTTAAGTTCACTAAAAGTTCACCTGAGGTTCGCCAAATCACGAAGGGACGCCAAGGTCGTTGAAGGCGAGGGGATGTCGTGTTAAGGCTGCGAGAGCGTGAAAGGAAAAGTAGGTTCGTCTATGGATTCGCATAAGGAACTTTGAGGATCAAAGACAAGAAGAGACTCAGTGAGGCCAAGTTCGCCTGTGTGTGTGCGGTGCTAAACAAGCTTTTTAAAGCCTGTGTGTGTGCGGTGCTAAACAAGCTTTTTAAAGCCCAAGTCCACCTGTGTGTGTGCGGTGCTAAGCAATATTTTTAAAGCCCCTGCTAGAAATTGGTATCAGAGCGAGTGGTCTAGTTGTTAACTAGCGTCAAAATTCTGGTTCGAGAAAAAGGTCAGTACTTAAATCACTCTCTCTTTATTCTTGAAGAATGGACTCTTTCAGTAAATCCATCTCATTCAGAGAAATAGAAGAAAATGATAGGGCTGAGCAAGACCCTCTCAGAGATATGTTTTCTAGTTCTAGTAGTAGTGTGTTAAATTCATCAGAGTTATTGTATGAAGAAGCTGAACCTTCAGCAAAATGGGTTCTACCTAAGATCAACGCTTCTGAATTTTATGCTGATCTAGGTGTCTGGCACTTGAAAGCTGCCACTAGAGTCACAATAAAATAATCCATAAGTTCTATCCAAGAAAACTCTGATTGTATCCAGTCTATTCCACTTCTATATCCTAAGAAACTCCAAGCAGAAGCCAGTAAATTGGGGACGAAATTCTTACACCTAGGGTGTATAAGAGTAGGAATCCACGCCCTCACTCATCAGGGCCTACCAATTTCTAGTAGGGGCTTTAAAAATCTTGCTTAGCACCGCACACACACAGGTGGACTTGGGCTTTAAAAAGCTTGCTTAGCACCACACACACATAGGCGGACTTGGCCTCACTGAGTCTCTTCTTGTCTTTGATCCTCAAAGTTCCTTATGCGAACCCATACACGAACCTACTTTCACTTTCACGCTCTCACAGCCTTAACGCGACATCCCCTTGCCTTCAACGGCCTTGGCGTCCCTTCGTGATTTGGCGAACCTCTGGCGAAATTTCAGTGAACTTAAGGAGAAAATACTACCTCAATGGACAATATCAAACAGCTCAGAGTAACAGTACTTAAAATGCGGGATAAGAAGAAACTTCTCTCTTTATTGATATTTCATAATGATATTACATATGATTTCAGAGTACAGGACTCAAGATCTCGTTCCAGAGATTGACTGCATCAGCATTTACTAGATTGTCGCTTCTCACAGAATGAGAAAGCTTACTGGAGGTTTCCTGGCTGAGTGCAGACTCTGTCTCAGAGCTTATAGACACAACACCCAAACTTTACAGACTTATAAACAGACTCGATCTATTGATCCCGCCACTTTAGATTCTTGCCTATGCCGAGCACATAGACACGCAGGCTAGCCAGATCACCTAAGACTTGAGGCTAATCTCCGTGATGCAAGCAGATCGAGAGAATTCTCGCAGATGTAGAGTAGGGAGCTCAGACTCTTGACTCAAAAACACAAATGACTCTAACTCACTCAAACTCTGAATGCCCGATGAATGAACCTTCCCCTCCTTATATAGGAAAATATGGGGGACAAACATTTCAATCGGTCCGTCGGATTCTTGACGCGTGGAAGGGGAATCATTGCTCTCGGGTAACACCGAAGTGACATCCGCGCAGAGATTCCTTCCTTCGGACATATACATGTGAAAGTGTGTGATGTACATTATGGATACCTTTAATGTACAAAGGCCCACGAGGAAACACTTATGATTACTTACATGGAGGATGCTTTTTGAACCGGGAAAAAGCCCTTGGGAAAAATCCGGTCACTGTAAACCCGTGACTGGGAATCATGACACAGTGGAGGATTTTGTTTAGTGGAGCCCACGAGAACCACTTGTAGAAATTTCTGGTGGGATATCAAGGATTTGGATACCAGGGAAACGGTATTTATAATTTGCGTCCCAAGCTTTGGTATAAATCCTTCTTACAATCATTGGTTTGTTTAAAACAATCTGGTGCTTTATTTTAGTCATGAAAAACCATTCATTATGTTGCACCATGTGTTGTTTTAATATTAATGTATCATCTGCTTGCAATAAATTTCTAACATTGGAAAATGGCAGATGATCAAATTCTTCATAATCACAGATGTCGCAACGACTTTGGTACCAATTTTCATAGAAAGTTGGGTCCATTGTGGTTGCATTTAAACCATAATATCTCCACCAATCTTGAAGCTAGCTTGTCTGTCTGTAGTTCTGCATAAGATGAACTGCTCCGAACTTGATCTTTGTGTAGTGGGTTTTACCTTTTCCATATTTTTTCATCAAATCCCACCATAGTTTTTTGTATCCTGCAAAATTATAGATAGTGTCAGGAAATATAAATTCTAGATTATTACCTGGCCACTAAATGTATCTGGACCATGTCCATGCAGGATCACATGTTCGATTGATGGCTAGCCACTTGTAGTAGACTTTAGTTCTGTCACTTCCACCAGTAGAAATGACAAAAATATCCATAAAATCTTGATGCAAATATTCTTCTGCTTCCCATGCTGCTCTCATACTTTGAGTGTAGACCATATCATGAATCCATCTGCTATATTTTGGGTACACTCGCCTTTTTGGTACAAGATGCTGAATGTCAGTGTGATTATGAAGGTTTGCATCAAGCACCTTGGTGTTTCGGAGCTGCCAGGTTGGCTCCCAATCCCTTTTGTACTGGTTCCAATATTTTTCATCTGGGATGCTTTTCAAGATTTCTCTTTGATTTTCTTGGTCCCATTCTGTAATGATGACCATAACATGATCATCTTGGACTTCAGCGGGATGTTCTTGTTGCTGGAGAAATTCTCTGCTAAGAAAATCTGGCAAATAATTATCAGTACCCTTAATGTGTTCTACTTTAAAATCAAAATTTGCAAACAATGCTTGCCATCTTGCAAATTTGGTGTCTTCAGGGTTCTTGATAGTTTTATTAATTATTTTTGCCAGGGCCTGTGCATCAGTCCTTAGTAGAAAGTACTTATTAACCAAATGAACAGAAAATTTGCTGATACAATTCCATGCAGCTTTGACTTCCTTTTCAATTGTGGAGTAGTTCTTTTCAGACTTACTCCATACTCCTGAGGCATATTGCATGATCCGTTCTTCATTTTTTTTTCTCTTTTCATTTGGCCTTTGTTTGAGGACACCTCCCTAACCAATATTGTTGGCATCAGTTTCAAAATTTTTAAAATACTCATGATCAGCAACATAGAGAATAGGGAGAGTACGAACCTTAGCCTTAATTTGTCTGACTGCTTCAGTGTGTTGTTCTGTCCAAGGCTTTGGGTTCTTTCTCAGTCTCTGATTCAGTAGAGACCTGTCAATGACACATTCCGCATAAAAATTGCTCACATAATTAAGACAACCAAGAAATCTCTGCAATTGGGTTTTATCCAGAATAACATCTAGAAATTTGTCTGCAAATTCTATGGCGTGACTTTGAAGAGCAATTTGGCCATTCTCTATCTGGTGCCCAAGAAATTTGATCTTAGTCTTGCATAATTCCATCTTCTTCTTGCTCAAGACTAGACCATTCCTTTTAACCAACTTCATAAAGATCTTCAAGTTTCTGAAGTGGTCTTGGATATTTTTGGAGAAAATCAAGAGATCATCTATATAGACTAATAACCATTCAGCATATGGCTTGAATATAGAATCCATTACCTTTTGGAACTTATAAGGTGCATGCTTCAAACCAAATGGCATAACATTCCACTCATATTGGCCTGCAGGAATGCTAAATGTTCTCTTGAACTTGTCTTGTTCTGCAATTTCCACTTGCCAAAATCCTGATTTTAGATCAAACTTGGAAAAAACTTAAGCTCCAGATATCCTACTCAGCAAATCTCCTTTATGTGGAATATGATAAGTATCATCAGCTAGAACAGAGTTCAAAGGTTTATAGTTTATTACCAGTCTTGGTATACCTCTGATCTGTTCACTTCTCTTATTGACATAGAAGCCATAGCAGTTCCAAGGACTGCTAGACTCCCGGATCATCTTTCTCTCTAAAAGCTGATTTATTTCTTTCTCACAGAGCTGTCTGTATTCTTTTAACATTGGGATAGCTCTGGATTTACATGGTTTGCCCGTATATCCTTCTTTATATGGAAATTCAACACAACTCAATAAATAAAGGTTGGGTGAGCAGTAAGTAAAGTTTGATAAACTAGTGGTTGTTACTGAATTGTAAAATCCAACTAAGCAGCGCAATATTTAACAAGCCGGGGAAGTGAACAACTCAATTGACTAGCTCGTCCAAGTAATCGAATCAATCCGGAGAATTATAGTAGCTCGTCCCAGTAATCCATCAATTCGGATAATTATAGATAAACCATTGACTTGTGCGCCTAATGAATATAGTAACTAGTAACTAGCTGGCCAGAGATATATGTAAGTGTATAAAAATACCACCACTAATTCTGTCTTAGACGTGACAGACCAACTCGAATTAATTAGGGTCTGAAATTTACTTGGGATTTTAAATGTGACACATTTTATTATAATTCCCAGAACATGGAACTAATTCACATTTTTTTACTTCCTGCCATCCAGAAAAGGCAGTCGGACACAATGCATGGTGGCCACTTGACATTCATTTCTTCTTTTCCCTCCAGAAAAGCCAGTTGGACACAATGCATGGTAGCCATTTTTGGTTTCTTCCTCACCGATGGAGTATGACCCACTTGTGGTTTCTTTCTCAACGATGGAGTTACTTTCAGCCTCTCCTCCTATAGTTTTCAGGTTGAAAGGTTGAAGTTGAAGTCGACATGTTATATGAGGCAAGCCACAATAATTTGAACCTCATGCGATGATGCATTTTTAGGAGCCTAACCTCATGCGATACCTTTCTCCTTCAAGTGAAATCTCTCTCTGAGCTAGCTGGAAAATCTTATCATTGGTTCTCTAAGCCTGGTAGATCAAATCTCTTTGTTCAATCTCCGAATTACACTAAGCCCAAACTACAACCAGGCTTCTTGATATCCCTCTGTAACCGTTTCTTCCAGACCTTAATAGGTTAGAAGTTATTTCATTTAATAACATTCTTTTCGGGCTTCATGTATTTGATATTGCAGAAATAGTTTGAGGCTGGCATGTTCCAAAACTCATGAAATTTTTTTCTCAAAAATGTACGGTGGAAAGGTTGAAATAGCAGCAATGCCTCCTTATAATCGACCTGACTACCATGATAGCTTAAGGGATATAGCAAGTACAGTAGAAGAGATGAATTCATGCTATCACAATGGTACTGCTTTCTTGAATGATGTGAAGCTACTGATCTCTCAGATTGCAGCAAAAGACTAGACGTCTATAGATGGTAAACGTGCAGCCCTCAGGGTCGACATATTAAGGAGAAATATAAAGTTTGCTATAGATAGAGGATGCCCCTCCACCACAAGGGAAATCCAAATGCTAGTTAATTTGGATATGCAGGAAGAAGTTTCGGGTTTTCCCGTAGTTGTTGAGGATATCATGTTTGATTTCCCTGATACTGGCTTAGGATTGGCACCTTCAATAGAACCAACAGAATATGCTGGAAGCATTTTACTTGAGCTGAGGTCAATATTAGAAAGTGTTGTGCCAAGAAAAGTAACTGATGGTGAATGGTGGCACTCTGAACCAACATCCTAAAAGAAAAATCTCCCCTCCCTATAATTACTGCTGAATCAAAGGTAGGGCAACCACCCATTCCTCAGTAAATGAAATCATGCCGAAGAGGCAGGCTTCGGGTACAGGTAGTGTGAGGTTGGGCAGGCAGGTCACCAATCGAATCGATACTACACCGTGGGCTTTTCCAATGCTGACGAGGTGCATAAATTACAGTTAGTGGCTATTGCGGGCATTGCAGAAATGAAGCAAAGCATGTCCATTTGCGGATGTAAATGCTCTAAATGCTTTTGGAGATGTATGCTGGAAAAAAGACATGTCTCCTCTCATTCTTGTATGGGTAGTCATGTATCTTCAGAAAAGTGCTCCTTTTGCACTAAGGAGGAAGTAGAGAATTCAATTGAAGAATGCAAAGATTTGGCAGGGCATAATGGCCCCCATGACTGTAAAATAAAAAACACACCTGTGGTGAAATTTGTGACTTGTTTGAGAAGTCATCCAACTGCAACAAGTCTTGTTCTATTAGGCTTGGGCATGAAGGTCCACACAAGTGTAATTCTCCCCAACATATGTGCAAGAAAAAATGTTCTCTTCCTAGTTGCCAAAATCCTTGTGTTGTCCCAATTGAGTTTCGGGACCATGATAGGCATGCTTGCCATGAAAGACAATGTCAAACCCCATGCCTCATGAAGGGTTGCACAAGAACATGCGGTCACAAGGACCATTTTCATGACCTCAATCACGATGCCAAAAATCTATGCGGGAATGAGCATGTGTGCCCTGAAAAATGCAAGTGCCTGGAAATTGGAATATGTGAGATCCACATTCATTTGGTCCCATGCCCAAAAAACTGCACCAGCAAGCTCTACAATGGCTCCAGGCACGAGACTAGGAAATATGGTCCTTACCTGGATGTGCCCAAGGATGAGATGACTCATGAAAATTATTGGAAATATATTAGATTTGTTGATCCCTGCACTGAGGAAGAGAAGGATGAGTTTGGCCTCTGCAATCACTATTACAGATCAGAGGAACATGAAGATCTTTCTGACAAAAGGGCCGTTGGAGCTCAGAAATCTTATTGCACTGAGAAAATTTTCGCATGCTCCTATCAAAAGAACTGGATTGAATATTAGTTCTTCGGGCTACATAATGGATGATGGGCATCATTTTGGCTATGATCATTCCAAGAATGTTCCTCATCATGTCATTTTTTTCATTGATAAATCGGGGTCCATGGGCAGTATAGATATTGGGCCAACAATGTCCATGTTTTATCCTTCGCATGATTTCAGGCTTGGTTGCGTATTTGAGGCGATAATAAGATTCATAAGAACTCGTCTAAGGGCGGTATCTGATGATTCAGTGTCAGTGATTCTCTTCGATTGCAGCGCAGTTATTGCTGTAGAGATAAAAGAGACGAGGGAGGAAGTTGTTAGTTCACTTCTTGACTATAGTGCAGATAGAGTAAATACTTATTCATCTGGGTTGGAATTGGCTGAAAGGGTGATTATCAAAGCCTCAAAAGATCCTACAATTGAGCACAAAAGACCAATGATTGTGTTTTTGAGTGACGGAGGAAATAATGGGGGAGGAGATCCTCTATATTATGTCAACAGAATGAAACAACAAGAGCCGAGGATGATTCTTCATACCATAATGTTTGGGACTTATCCTACATTCAATATTCTCAAAGAAATGGCCAATATTGGCAATGGAACATTTCAGCTTAGTCTTGATGAAGTGCAATTAGCAAGAAGCTTTGAAGACCTAGCCACAAGCCTTAAGCCCAAAGTTGCAGCCTTAATGTAGGGGTGCAGTAGGTATTTTAGACTACTCTTCCCTTGTAGAAATCCTACTAGTCATGCAGGCTCTTGGTTAGACCTCTGGACTTTTGTTTTTGCTAAATCTATGCCCTTATGTAGTAGTTTTTATGTTTTATTTAATTAGTGTAATGTGGTATGGTTGTTCAGTTTTATGTATGAATGGACACAGAACCTACAGCTCCTTATGAGGAGCCATCTGAATTATGTACACAGACGGGCTATCAATTCTCTACAAAAGGAAACTATGAACAGCTAAGCAAGGATCTGCTTATGCTTATGAACATCTCGCATTCTTCTTATGTAGAGAAGTATCGAAATAAATCAAAGTTCAATGGATAAAAGTTTTTTTTTTTACAGTTGGGTTTGTTTTTTGGAAGATAGGTTTTTGTTAAATGCAATTTTAAGCTTCATTTTGCAATTAAATGGAACTTTAGCAAACTTAGTTTTGATGTTGTACTTGATTCTACTCACCAGCTTTAATAAGCTTATGTAGGGGCACTGCAGGTACGTGCTACCCTGATTTTATTTTGATGACAACAATGGTGGAATGCTTTGTCAACTTTACAGAGGAAGACGAAGAGGTGATTGGTATTTATTTTCTGTTGAAATTAGTGAAAATATCTAATTTTGAAAGTTTAGAGTCATTTCACATAGATTACCAGGTTGACAATAGATTTGATGTCTTGGATCCTTCGAACACCTTTCATTTAAGAATTACATCCAGAAGCATCGAAGATGGAAGTTACACAAAAAGACACACAGATATATAGATATAGCTAATGTACATTAAAAATCAAGCCATCCACCAATTGTTTTATTCAATTTTACAGTCCTTACGAAGAGTATAAATATATACTATAGAAATTTCTATAGATGATGAAGATGTAGTTACAAAGGATATATTTTAGAAAACTATGCACCGTCTGAAAGGAAGAATTATAAATTTAGTCAAAATTCAAATGCTATTCAATATCTACAAGTTCGCTTTTACTTCAATAGAAATTCGCCTGTGCCTTCTACCACTATTGTTGCGCTCTACCACAGCTTCTGCTGGCAGAGAAGCTCTGCACGAGGTTTCTGTGTTTTGAAGCTCAGCATAAGGTTTCTATGTTCTTCCCTAAGGTTTATCTTAGACATAGTGAACAATTTATTACTATTCTGAACTCTTATTCTTGTTCTGTTTAGTTCTTAATTGTCTTACTCATTTCAGGATAGTGGTTACAATTGGCCACACTGAAAGCTAAACTAAAATGGAGAAGTGCATGCGACTTTAATTAATTAGGCCAGAATGCAACTGTATATGTCCTCCTACATCAGTCCATTTTTTTGTGCCCAAATGGAGCAGTTCATGCTGATAGAATAGTTCAATGCCTGATCAAAAGCTACGCGTATTAAGGAAAAATCGGTTCTTATAAGAAAAGCAATTAGAAAAACATAGAAGGATTAAGGAAAAACTGGCTGTTATAGAAAGACATAAAAACATTGATACTATGAAACCCAGAAGAACACATAAACGTAGAGCAATACTGGTACTATGAAATCTAGAAGATAGTAGAAGCTTAGAAAAATACTGTATTCTGAAATCTGAGATCTTTTTGGAAATATTTTTGGAGGAAGGCAACAGACTATGATAATGCGCCATATTGTGAGCAGGGTATAAATCTAAAGTAAATAAGCAGGGCATGACATAAATAAGCAACATAGTCATCGCTGGTTCACATGCACATGCAAATGGCCATCTAGCACTGATCTTTTTGGAAATATTTTTGGAGGAAGGCAATAGACTATGATAATGCGCCATATTGTGAGCAGGGTATAAATCTAAAGTAAATAAGCAGGGTAGGACATAAATAAGCAACATAGTCATCGTTGGTTCACATGCACATGAAAATGGCCATGTAGCACTATTTGCATGTAGTCCGGCAGCTCGCCATGTGGTCTGGCTCAGAGACAAGCCTACAGGACCAAGAAATCAAACCAAGAGATACATATATTAGCAACCAAAACAACTAACATTTAATGTTAGCGAACTAATGTTGACATTATTTTTTGTTTTGGAAATATGAATCAAACAAATTGCCTTAACCATGATATTATAGCCTTTTTCTTTATAGTTTATTCTATTTTTCTCGAGAAGAGGCCAAATAAGATGAGAAAATATCTTATTGGTGGACGAAACTATGTCTCTATTTGATAGGTTGAATGGCTAGACCAAACATTAGCTTAAACTTCGGCAGGGGCTAAAAACTTTAACTTATTCGCATGGATTAATGCTATGTCTTTGAAAACTATTACTATAGTCCCATGCCGCAAGTGGCAGGGACTAATAAATGAATTGTATATTTTTAAACTAGTACATAATTTTGAAGTCACCTAACAAATTTATGAATTTCATAAATTTTCATTTCTTTTTTCAACATTAATTACACATGAATAAATTTTTAGACATTATTCAATTTGGGATTCATTTATGGTTAGACATTTATTCACATGAATTAATTGCTAAGCATTTATTTAATTTGGGATTTATTTATTTAATTTGGAATTTCATGATATAAGATAATGGAATGGTATATTTTTAAACTAGCACATAATTTTGAAGTAACATAACTAATTTAGGAATTCTATAATTTCCAATTACTTTTGTTGTAGTTTAATTAGACTGCTTTTTCGCCCTGAAAATCATGGAAATTTCGGTAAGATATTAAGCAAATCTAGTAGGGATTTTTGTAAATCCACGTTATAATTATCAAACTTTAATATTTTAGGTGCCCTAGAGGTTTTTGATGGTGTTGAATCCATTTCCACCATCAAAATCATGATTCAAACACTATTACGGTAAGATTTCTTAAAAAAATTTGGCCCAAATTCCCGCCAATTTTAGTCGTCCGGGCAATGTCGTCCGGGCAATGCCTCTATCTCATTAGACAACTACATTACCTTTTCTTCAACATTAATTACATATGAATAAATTGTTGGACATTTATATAATTTGGGATTCATTTATTGCCAAAAATTTATTCACATGAATTAATTTCTATTAATTTATTCAATTTTGGATTTATTTATTTAATTTGAAATTTCATAAGTTATATATATATATATATATATATATATATATATATATATATATATATATATATATATATATATATATATATATTGAAGTTTTGACAACCAAAATTTATTTTATTTAATATAAAGAAGGCTTACCAGCAATAATGGTCCTTGGGGGGTAGATAATTTTGCGCTAGGAAAAACTCAAGGATGATATATGGTTAGCTTTCAAGTGAAACAATACATTGTTTGCATATCCAATTGATATTATTAATTACATAATGCTTGTGTGTGGATGCTTTTCTTAGCCAGATTTCACTCATGGTTGTTATGGGCCTACTTTTCCCAGTTGTACTACAACTCAAACTGAACTCCATACTAGTTTATTAGAGTTATATCTTTCAAGGTTTACAAGTTGTATCATCCTTGTAGTGTATGCACATTACCTTATTTTCCAATTGAAGATTCATCCAAATATTTATGGTTGTTTTATCAAGGTTTGTAATTGTCCTTTATTCTTGTTTACCTAGTTAAGATGCTTTTGTCATTGTTTCACAACACACATGTGACTGGAAATGCGGTGTGATTTCATCTTTGAGATAGTTCTATTTCCAACAATAAGATATAATTAATTCAAGTAATTTAGTATATTATGGATCCAATGTATGATTTCTTATAAGTCACCTTTCTATGTAAGTAAGGAGAGTTAGAATTTTCACTTTGGTTCCAATCTCAACATAATCTACATCTTATATAGAAATGTCAATCCAAGTAAAAATCTATACAACTAACTATGATATAAGCATTGTGACTTCACCCAAATGGAACATATTATCCAACACATAAAAGGTTGCACAACACCATTGTTACTATAAACAATAGATGCATGTTAATATAATCATATCCCGAAAAAGGAAAACAAAGATCCTTATGCCCACTCGTCTAACAATCCATTTGTCTAAAAAGTTATCTATTTTAAATGAATAGAGGTGAAAAAAAATAACAATACTTAGAAACAAGTCATACCTAAAGGCTCTAGAAACTCTGCAAGTCCATAATTACATGCTTAACATTTCATTTTGTGACAAACCAAATAGAACATTTAGTCCCTTTTATTCCCAAAATGTGTAATTGTCTAAACACATGGCATCGCAGAATAATCAATGTGAGACACTTTTCCTCCTCTCCCATGTACTTGTTAATATTACCACATGCCATCCTTAACCACTTAGTGGGTGGGCCATCCTCGACCACCTAGTCCACATGCCTTAAGCTGAAACCATCGTGATTTGGGGTTTATGCTCTATAACAAGCTCAAATTGTATAGTTCCATACACAATAAACCCAAATTTTACCACTCTGAATTGCAATAGGATATGGAATCTAAAAAAAATAGGAAATGTTGAAAGAATCCCATAAATGATAGACTATACTGATCCAGGGGATAAGTAAAGTGCTAAAAATTCAAAGTGTTCAAAAGTGCTCAAAATCTGTGCCAAAATGAAGATCTCCTCCCCTTGAATCCAAAACTCGAATCGCTCAAAATTGATATTGTATAATCCCAATCTTGCGTTATGTCCCTTTTCCTAAACAACTAAAACTTTTGCAGGTTGGCCAGGTACGTTGACTAAGTAGTCTGTACCTTGACTGGGTAGGGTGACTAGGAAGTTGACTATGTTTCCTTTGGGCCAATGACATCTCACCAAGTGTCCTAGTCGTACTAGTTGAATTTATGCTTCATTGTGATTGGTTTTTGGTATTTTGAAGTGGTCCAATGGTGGAGAGACACATGGGCCAATGGATGGATGCCACATGGCCTCCTAATTGTATAGTAAAATTATGGTTTGGGTCGAATGGGCCTACCAGTGACTTGAACACGTGACCTACGGTGGAGCAACACGGAGTCTTACCACTCCGCCTATGGTATTACTTAATAGTTATAATGGCGCATTAATATATAAATTTTATGTCGTTTAACATTGGGGTACAACATTGGGGTTAACCCCTGGCCCCCGGTTATCCATACCCACAAGACCGTATGCTTTGGGTGTCGAGGGCACAAGGTTAACCCTGGCCCAAGCCATAGTACAACTAAGCACAAACCACAGAAACATATCAGGGTGGAGTTTAAAGTCTTGGCATCGAGATTCAAATGTAACTGACGATAACATGAAACTTCACCATAGTTAAACCAACAATTCAGAGCACGGTAATGGTTTTACGAGCAGGTGGAACTTGACCACAATACATGGGAACCATACCATGGTTCGAGACAAAATTATAACCTCGTCAGTTATGATAACCCGACCATAACACAAACTACGGTTTGGTTGGGGTTCCATTGGCGTTGAATTTTGAAAACCCAACCACAAATCCATCAACCTAACCATGGTACAAGCCTGGTCCAAACAGTTAGTGGGATATTTTGACTTGAACCCAAATCTATGGTGGAAAATGTGTCACGTGATTCCTTTTTATCCACTGATGGGGTTATTGTGCAATTAAAGAAGGTGAAAATTTTCACCCAATCTAGTGTGAATCTCGCTGGCGCAGGGCAAATTTATCGCTTTTCCGTGTCAAAAATGGAGAAATTTTTAGGATGGTTTCCAACTGGGTGAGGCTTGTAAATCAGTTAGCAACAAAACTTCACTAGATCATAACTTCTTCAGTTTTTGGCCAAATTGAGTGGAGAAAGAGCCCAAATAGTGGTATTTTACTATTCTAGAACCATTGGAGACTTATTTTCACATTCTTAGCACTTCAAAGCCATGTAAGCACATATTTGAGCACAAAATGAAAGATTCCAAACATTGGAAGATGGACTGGGAAATGTAGCTCATGAGAGGTGAACTCCTTCATCATTTTGTTGTCTTATGTTTCTGTTTATGGTATCATTGTCTCTGTTTTTATGCTACAAATTTGAGTTTAAACACTTAATTTTATGTGCTATTGTAACTTGCCTAATTGCATAAAAGACATAAAATCTAACTTGCAAATTTCATCAAACCTTCAAGTTTTCAAATACAGATCAATTTGGTATGAATTTTTTTGGTTCTTTGGTTGTATTGAAGGCTTAATTTTGTTGCAAGTGTTTTTTATGCTTACAAGGTCGAAGCTCAAAAGAGGAGAAGGAAATCTTGTGGGAAAAATTCCTCAAGCTAGTTCACGGAGAGCACATTTTCCATACTATTCACCTCCAGTGTCACCAAAGCCCTCACCAATTACGGCACATGAAGGAGAGTCTGACAATATGGTTGAGGATGAGAATTATTTCAGAAAATCATTATTTGAAATGACTTATATGGTGAAATTTATTTATGAGGAAAGGAACTCAAGGTTGTATGGTGAGAGCTCAAATCCTCCAAAGGGAAATGGAGGAAATGGAGACAAGCCTCCAAAAGGGAATGGTGGAAATGGTGATAAACAACCTCTACCTACACCTTTCTCCTCACCTTCATCTTCACCATCATCATCTTCTACATCAAACCCTTCACAAACACCTCCACATTCTCCAAAGGGACATGGTAAAGTCCATTTTAAAAATTTTACATAAAGTTTGAATTGCCTATGTATAATGGAGATTTAAATGCTGAGAAATTAGATAATTGGATTTGTCAGCTTGAAGTATATTGCAGGATACAAAGGATCAAAGATGATGAAATCAATATTCAGCTTGCTTCATTAAGGTTGGAAAGTGCAACACTAATTTGGTGGGAAGCCAAAACTCAAGAGGATATCAAGAAAATAGGTAAGAACATAACTTCTTGGAATTATTTTGTGGCTGCACTAAGAAGACAATTTTATCATTTAGCATACATGCAAAAAGCTATCATGGATTGACAAAACTTTAGGCAATTAAAGGGTCAAATTGTGCAAAGTTATATCCAAGAGTTTAAAAGGAGAGCATTGATTTTGGGTGTATATTTACCCTCTCAAGGAACTTTACTCAAATACATTGGAGATTTACATGGCTACTTGATACACATAATTCTCATGTTTAACCCTACAAATCTAAATGAAGTTTGTGTATAGGTAACAAATCTAGAAGCAAGAGGGAAGAGTGTTCCACAAGAGGGCAACAAAATTCCATTCAAGATTGGAGACAAGGGAAAGGGAAAATTCAAAGGAAAAGGGAAGAAGAATTCTTCCATCAAGAAAGAGGGAGAAAAACTCACATACATACATGTTTCAAAAGAAGGCCATGATGAATACCATTGTTGGAAACATCATCTTGAATAAGACCCAAAAATTTTAACAACAAAAGAAATAAAAATATTGTTGCAACAACACAACATGATTTAGGATGCGGTTCGTGAGATGAAACAAAGATCACAGCCATGGGATTGAAAGGTAAGGACTCAATTGCAAGTACTAGTTCTTTTAGTAACCTCAATGAAACTCAAAATGAAAAGGAAAGAATAGAGTTTTTCCATATTAGAGTTATCTCAAAACATAACAAAATAGACACTCTATTTCATAGTGGCTCACAAGAAAACCTCATTTTATAGAACATTGTCAAGATTTTGAATTTGGAAACCATTCCTCGTCCTAAAGATTATCCTTTAGGTTGGGTATGTGAAAATGAAAAATTTCAAGTGACTAGAAAATGGAAACTAAAATTCACCACCTGCAAACTTCATTGATGAGGTAGAACTTGATGTAGTTCCATTAGACATATGTGGTATTGTTTTGGGAATCCCATATATTTATGATAGGAAAACCATAATTCATCGCCATGAAAAAAAGTATCATTTGTTAAATATGATATTGAGTAAATTGTTAGAGAACATCGCAAGAAATTAAGTATATCTCTTATGGATGTTGGACAAATGAAGAGGCTTGTTAACTCTAGCAATAATTTTGTGCTTTTGATGATCAAACCCAAGAATGATGTTGAGAATGAAGCCTTTCAAGGATGTGATACAAAGTTAAAATCTGATTTGGTTGTGGTTGTTAACCAATATGATGAGTGGTTTCAGGAGCCTAAAGGATTTCCTCCTAAAAGAGGAACCCAACATGAGATCCAATTGCAGCAATATTTTCCTCTTCCAGATGTCAGTGATGGAAAATGCAGAAATTAAGAAACAAATCCAAGAGTTGATTGATAAAGGGGTCATCCGACCAAGCACATCGCCATGTGGGTCACCTATTGTTTTAGTGCCAAAGAAGGATGGTACTTGGCATATGTGTGTGGATTTCCAAGCATTGAACAAGATTACGGTAAAGAACCGTTACCCTCTTCCTCGAATCAATGATTTACTTGATCAATTGAAAGATGTTTATTTCACTAAATTGGACTTGCGAAGTGCCTATCATCAAATTAGGATTGTTTAAGGAGACATATGGAAGACAACATTATAAAAAAATCAAGGTTTGTTTGAACGATTGGTTATTCCCTTTGGGCTTTGTAATGCTCCTGCTACATTCGTGTGGGTTATGAATGATGTTTTAAGGCATTTTCTAGATTATTTTGTGTTAGTCTACTTAGATGACATATAGATTTTCAGCAAGTCTCATGAAGAACATATCATGCATGTCAGCAAGTGTTAGATGCCTTAAAGAAGGAAAAGTTGTTTTTAAAGATGTCAAAATGTGAATTTGGGAAAATTTCTTTAGTCTACTTGGGTCATATTGTTGGAGGGGGTGAGTTGAAGATAGATCCCTCAAATGTCGAAGTCATTTTGAATTTTCCAAGAACCAAGACTATGATAGAGCTTAGAAGTTTCTTGGGAGTAGCCCAATATTGGAAAAAGTTTATTTATAACTTTTCTTCCATTGCAGCTCCATTACATGCATTGAAAAGTGTGAATGCGGTTTTTTAGTGGGGGGGAAAAGTAAAAAAATATTTGGTGCATTGAAAGAAAGAATCATTTCAACACTCATACTTTCACTCCTAGACTTGAGACAATCATTTGTGATACAAACTGATGCAAGTGACTATGCCATGGGCACAATCTTGTTGCAACATGGTAAGCCCATTTGTTTTCATTTTGAAACTTTTAATGGTGTAGTGATTAACTATCCTACATATGAGAAGGAATTGTATGCATTGGTGCAAAGTGTGAAAAAGTGGAAACATTACTTAATGGGTAAGGAAAAAATCATTCACATTGATAATCAAACATTGCAATACTTGCAATAACAAACAAAGCTCCAGCAAGTGAAGCGCTTCGGATGGATGGTTTTCTTAAAAAAATTCCACTTGGTGATTAGGTATAAGAAAGGTATCTATAACAAGGTTGTTGATATTCTTTCTAGACCAATTTTTAGTGCATCCATTATTCTTAAGCATAATTCTATCATTTATGAGAGCTATGTTGAGAAATATGATTTAGATAATGATTTTAAGGATGTATATGTGACTTTGTGTCAAGGTAACCAAGTAGAGGAATTAGACTATCATGTGCATGATAACTTGTTGTATCATCTTAGTAAGTTATGTATTCCACAGGGAGAGAGAGCCAACATCATAAGGGGAGCGCATACTTATCTTATTGTTGGTCATTTCAGTGTAGGTAAGACAGTGGCACAATTACAGAGGTATTTTTACTGGCCTCGTATGCTTGAAAGTGTATCATTATTTGTAAGAAGATGTTATTTATGTGATGTCAGTAAGCCTAGCAATAGAAATTTGGGATTTTATACTCCACTTCTAGTACCTTCTCGTCCATGGGAAAGTGTTTCTATGGATTTTTTAGGAGGTCTACCTATGTCTAGTAGAGGTCAAGATTATCTCTATGTAGTTGTCGGATAAGTTCAAAAAAATGTGTATTTTAATGCCTTGTAAAAAGAAGGTTACAACCGAACATAATTCATACCTGTTCTTTCAGAATGTATGGGTACATTTTGGGTTGCCCACATGCATTGTTAGTGATCGAGATTATCACTTTCTCGGGAACTTAATCTGGTCAAGCTTGTGGGGACTCATGTACACCAAAATGAAAAAAAAGCACATCGTTCCATCCACAAACAGGTGGCCAAATCTTCTTTGTGGTTATTTCAACAAGCATCCTAAGTTATGGGATGAGCATGTGCACTATATTCAACATGCTTACAACCAGGCCAAACATTCATCGACTCAAATATTTCCATTTGAGGCATACTTGGGATACTTACAAAAATCTCCTTTAGATTTTATCTTTGGGAAAGATATTTCTATTAATGGACATAGTGACATAGATAAGGCCAAAAGATTCATTGAACAATTTTAATTGGTGCATCAAATAGTTCAAGAACAATTGGAAAATAGTCAAGCCAAGTACAAGACAAGACATGAAAAGCATCATGTGGATCATAGTTTCCAAGTGGGAAATGAAGTTTGGCTTCACTTTAGCAAATAAAGACTACAAGGAGAAGGTAAAAAATTGAAACCAATTCGATATGGTCCATTCAAGATTTTGGAAAATATTGGTAATAACGCCTTCATGTTAGATTTTCCATCATATATGAAAATATATGCAGTTGTTAATGTTGAAAATTTGAGATTGTATGAGCCTCCATTGATTTAAGATCAAGGAGAGAATGTTCAGATTCCTTCAATTGGATATTTATCTCCTAAATATCTTGAAGAATTGCAGCAAGACACCATCCTTGACATGAAAACAAGGACTTCAAAATGAGGGAACGTGGAGTACCTTCGTGTGGGGCTCAAAGGGAAAAATATAAGCAAATCCAAATGGATTGAAATTGGAAGGGTGAGGGAAATGTACCCTAATATGTTTGTTGAATGAAAATGATCTTTTGGAGGTCCAAAAGCTTCCAATGGGGAGGAATTATCTAGGGGATCATAAGTGCTCAAACTTAAAAGTGTTCAAATGATTAGGAGATCATGTTCAAGTGTAAAAATGCTCAAAATGGAAATGCTCAAAAATAGTTGCAGTCTGAATGACCAGAAAGTTCTCGTCGCTACGATTCTGGCGCTGTGAATGAGACTCAAATCCGATGTCGTATGTGAAAGTTATAAAGGTTTGAAGTCTCCAGTAAACTCCATTTTTCAGTTGACCAAAGTTGACTTTTTTACTTTGGAAAATTTTTAAAAAGAATATTCTAAGGAATATTCCTCAGAATATTCCCTAGAATATTCCACAGGAGTGAATGGGAATTCGACAAGTGGCAACTTTGGATTGGAGGCAGTTTGACTTTGTTTACGTGGACCAATAGCAAGTCGCCCAGGAGCAGTCGATCAAAATTATTTGGAGGTCCGGGGAATCGAAACCGCGACCTCCAGACTAGTGCGCCCACATCTTACCGTTGGGTTGTCTGATGGTTCTTAACAATGATGGGATACAACATATATTTAAGTGTTAATACAGATTTTGTTGGGCGGCAAAGGGGGCCAGCCCCCATACACCATAGAACCCACTGTCATGACCGAAGCTCCAGACCTGGCGGCTACGGTTAGGATGGCAGTGGTTTATCCATTTGCATGTGGCCGCACTTCAAGCGTTATAATAAATTCCACTATTTAACGTTGCGGAACCATTGGCGGATAGAGAAGACAACACATGTGAACGCCCAACCTAACATTTAATATGACTGCTAGTGGTTCCGCCTTATTTGGGCACGTTCCACCAAATCCGACCTCTGTGCCAAATTTAGTGCGCTTAACTAGAGTTCACCCACATTTGGTGGAGTTTTCAAGTGACATTGGCAGTTTTCTTTGAGAGGCCATAACTGTAATATCCAAAAATGGGATCTGCTAGCAAGGCATGACTGGAAAATACATTTTCCAAGAATGGCTACTACAGGATTTGAAACCAAGACCTGGATCTTTTAGATCATATCTAAGACCGAAATCCAAGAGGAGGCTCAAAAGAAGTCACTCTAGGTGGGTTAAACAGGTCTCCCACGCCTAGTTGTCTTGAGAAAGTGCCCAATGAAGGGGCTACATCAATGTATGAACATACAATGGAGTATCAACGTTATTTTAATGATCCAACATACATGAAGATCTAAATAGCCATCAAATGTATATTATAGTAGCAATTGTATACAAATCCTTGAGGAAAGAGTCACTCAAGCAAGGCAATGCAGCCTCAAAGGAACATGTACATAAAAATAGATAAACACTGGTATACAGGAATTTCTGCAGGCTAAAAGGACGCAGTTCATTGGAGACACTGCAACATGCTGAATAATAATAGAAGGATATGAAAATATATGGCTCAAGAAATGATGGGGAGCAAGTTCTCAACCCCAGAAAACAATAATACAACAATCCTTAGGAGGATTAGCTGAAATATACAAAATTGACAAAATGCCAGAGTTGCGGGGTAGCAGCTACAACTCAAGAACTGGAAATGAATAGAGAAGGCTGAAGATGTTGCATCAGATAAAATACCTCCTCCAATGGATCTTCCAAGTGAAAGGCTGATCCTACCACTGAAGATCTCACCCTTCGACAATCACTGCAAACCCTCACTGCAGATGCACACTGAAAATAACGCAGTCACTGAGGAAAACTGCGCTGTTGGTGGAATATAAAGTGTTGGCCAGGTGCCAAGATCTTAAATATGCTCTGAATCCTTCCTTACTGATCTCCCAAAAGAAATAAGGCTTCCTCCTCTGAAAAACAAGCCAAGGAATGGTGTTGTGGGATCTCCACTACAACACCCTGCAACACAACGTTATACTTGAAGAGAAATAACGTTGTAGCTGAAGGAGGTGGCTTGGCCTTGAGCCTGAATGTGGAGAGATGAAGTGAAATCCCTCAAGAGGCCTCTCAAGAAGGAGAAGGAATCCTAAACAGGAATCCCGTATGCTAAACAACACTACAACTCTACTAAACAGCCAGAGATTGCAAATTGTCTAAGTAGACAAGAAATCAATAATCATATGCATGAGTAAAAATGGCTTCCTTTCCCTCCTTTTAAAAAAATGCAAGCTCCCTCTCCATGGTTCCCACTCATTAGGGTTTCCTCTATCAAGGAAACTTCCCCCCTCTTTCACTGCATTGTCCCACAAGATGATCTCCACCTCCTACCACTGTGTTGTTTGACTTGGTCAACTAGACCTTTTCCTCATGCAAAAGTCCCCTTTCACACTGGAAGGTGCGAAATCTAGCTACTCTAATGATCCCTTTCACATTATGAGGGATTTTATTCTTACTCATGGGTCTCCTCACCCATTTTATTCACCTCCTAGATGATATACAAAATATCAATGTTCCAGTTAGCTTCATGCTAATTTTGGGAACATTACAATAACTTTCTCAATATTGAACCAAATTGGATGAAATTTTGGTCAATTTTGGCTTTCTTCAGCAATTTAGAGTGTTTGGGATAGGTTTCAGAGTGAACAGAGGTGTTCTTCAGCCATTTTTTCTTCAAGGAAGAGGAAAGGACCACTAGGGCCATTAGGGAGATGGAGCTGTATTGGGTTGTACTTCACTGTTTGAGGTGAAACAAAAGCCATTTTTAGCTTATTTCCATCTTCTAAAGTCAGATTCACAGCTTTTTTTTCCTGTTTAGGCATATATTTCACTGTGTAACCATTTTGAACAAATTAATAGAGCAAGGACATACCATTGGGGAGCCTTGGACTGGTAGATGTAGCCCAGGAGGGGTGAACTGCCTCATCAGTTTGTTGTGTTATGTTATGGTGAAATTTTATTGCTTTTTATTTCTATTGTGATATATTAAATAATAAATTTAATTAACAAATCCTCACACATAAACTTAGAAATAATTACCAAAAACACTTTGTTTAACTTTCCAGTCATGGAGAACACTTTGCACATTAATTTTAATGGAAATGGATACTTTTCATAGCATTACAAATAGTTCCATTTTCAGATTAGATAGTATCAAAGCTCAGGATTTGAGCATTAGAAGCTAGATTTTTACTCTACATTTGTTCTTGTGCAAAGATATAGTTGATTGTTTGCAAGTTTTGATGCTTACTAGGCTTAAACTCAAGAGAGGTGAAGGACACTTGGTTAGAGAACAAAGTAATCCTAAACCAAGAAGGGCTAGAGAGCCACCTCCAAGAGCCATTGAAGAAGATTCAAGCATGTCTACAAGAGAAGGAGAAGCTCCTAAAGATATTGATCCCAAAGAAGAGGAACGGGTGTTTCGAAAGGCTTTCCTGGACATGACGGAGATGGTGAGGATACTCTATCAAGAAAGGAATGATAGGCTTGTAGGAGAAGGGTCTAGACACAAGAAAGAAGGAGAGGGTTCTTCAGGAGGAAAGAAAAGTGATGACAAGTCAAAGAAAGGACATGGAGGTAATGGTGATCCACCATCTCCATCTTCATCCTCTTCCTCTACATCGTCATCCTCAACTTCGGTGAATAAATCTCACAAGTCTAAAACCACTGGTAAAAGTCCATTTTTAAAGCTTGATGTTAAATTTGAGTTTCCTATGTTTAATGGTGAGGTCAATGCAGAGAAACTTGACAATTGGGTAAGACACTTGGAATTTTATTTGAGGATACAAAACCTTCATGAAGACGACACCAAGATTCAGTTTGCCTCTTTAAGAATGGAGGGAGCAACATTGGTATGGTGGGAAGCCAAGACAAATGATGAAATTAAAAAACATGGTAAGATCACTTTATCATGGGCTGAGTTTATTTCTACAATTAAACAACAATTCTATCCATTAGCTCATTTACAAAAGGCTATCATGAATTGGCAAAGTTTTAGACAACTTAAGGGACAAAGTGTTCAAGATTACACTCAAGAGTTTAGACGAAGGGCTTTATTACTTGGAATTGATTTGCATAGACAAGAGACTTTGCTTAAATATATAGGTGGTTTACACAGCTCTCTTATACATACTATCATTATGTTCAATCCTACTAGTCTAGACGAGGTTTTTGTACAAGCCATGCATTTAGAGGCTAGAGGTAAACAATCTTTTGATGGGAATGATGGTAGCGAATTTAAAGGAAAAGGAAGAAAAAGAAATGCAAAATCTAGGAAATAAAAAGGAAAATTATTTTGTAAAAACTGTTCCAAAACAAGCCACGATGAAGACCATTGCTGGAAACTTCATCCGGAATTGAAGCCAGAAAAATTTAAAACCAAAGATAAGGCCAAAGAAAAAGGTAAAACAATTTCAATAGCTAAACAAGACTTAGGGTTTGAATCGGGAGATGAAACTACAAGCATAGCCATGGTACTAAAGAACATAAAGGGGAAAGAGATTGTAAAGGAAACAAATCCCAGTTCTAGCACTTTAAACTGTCACATAGAAGCTCCAAATGAAGGGAGGAGGATAGAGTTATTTCATGTGAGGATAATTTCAAAACACACAAAGATAGACACACTATTTGACAGTGGGTCTCAAGTAAACCTCATCTCAGAAGACTTAGTCAAGAAGATGAAACTTGAAACCATTCCACATCCAAAGCCATATCCACTTGGATGGATTTGCAAGGATGCTAATTTACAAGTTTCAAGGAAGTGCATGTTGCGCTTTGCCATAAAAGCTCATTATGTTGACTTGGTTGAATTAGATGTGGTACCGCTTGACATTACAGGGGTGGTGTTGTGTATTCCGTACTTATATGACAGAAAATTAATCTCCCATCGCCATGAGAACAAGTATCACCTATTCAAGGATGGCAAGGAGTTTATTGTGAGAGCACATCAGAAGAAGCTAGAATCGTCTTTAGTGAATGCAGGGCAGTTGAAAAGGCTTGTCAATGCAAGTCAAAATTTGACTTTGTTGATGATTAAGCAAAAATATTTTGTACATAATCCTTTTCATGTTATTGCTGATATAAATGATGATATGTTTCAGTCTGAAAGCAGGTCATCTTTGGAAGAAGATGACAACATGTTGCAGAAAGTGTCTTTGGTGTCGATCGGTGTAGAAAAAAAAGTGTCGGTGCAAAGTGGTGCAAGAATCCAAGAAAGGGAAAAGAATGCAAGCAAAGAGGACACAAATTTTAGCATGGATCAATGCTGGTTTCAGAATGGCAGGTTGGTATGGCAAGAAAGCTTGGTCAGGAATCGACACAAGTACATGGCCCATTCAACAAAAATTCACCATAAGGACAGTTGGCAAGGTGAATCTCAATTTCAGTTTCCTTTGAAGGTAGACCATTGTAGGAGCATTACTATTTCTGCAAATTTTACTTTATGTTATTCAAATTAAAAAAAAATTGCATCATAACACAGTCAAGGTTAGCAACAGTCGGTCAGCAGATTCGAGGAAGAATTTATCTTTTTATGAGAAGCTAAATTTGATGAAGTCAGGAAGATTTCAGTGGTTCAAGGTTGGAAGAGTGGAGGATCAGTCTCCTCATCTTCAATTTCTATAATTCAGAGAGCTTTTGGGGTCCAAAAGCTTCCCATTGGGGAGGTGTGATCAGGAGATCATGTCCAAGAGTAAAAAATGCTCAAAAATGGAAATGCTTGGAAATGGTTGTAGCCTAAACGATCGAAAAGGTCTCGTCACTACGATTTTGGCACTATGAACGGGACTCAAATCCGACGTCGTATGTGAAAGTTATGAAGGTTTGAAGTCTCCAGTAAACTCCATTTTTCAGTTGACCAAAGTTGACTTTTTGACTTTGGAAAAATTTTAAAAAGAATATTCCAAGGAATATTCCTCAAAATATTCCCCAGAATATTCCACAGGAGTGAATGGGAATTTGACAAGTGGCAACTTTGGATTGGAGGCAGTTTGACTTTTCTTACGTGGACCAATAGCAGGTCACCACATGGCAAGCCCGGAGGCTGCCACGTGGCCCATGAGCAGTCGGTCAAAATTATTTAGAGGTCCGGGGAATCGAACCCATGACCTCCGATCTAGCACACCCACATCTTACCATTGGCTTGTCCGATGGTTCTTAACGATGATGGGCGACAACATATATTTAAGTGTTAATACAGATTTTGTTGGGCAGAAAAGGGGGCCAGCCCCTAAGAGCCAACCCCCATACACCATAGAACCCACCACCATGACCAAAGCTCTAGACCTGGCGTCTATGGTTAGGATGGCAGTGGTTTATCCATTTGCATGTGGCGACACTTCAAGCGTTACAATAAATGCCACTATTTAACGTTGCGGAACCACTAGCGGATAAAGCGAACAACACATGTGAATGCCCAACCTAACATTTAATATGAATACTAGTGTTTCTACCTTATTTGGGCGTGTTCCACCAAATCCGGCCTCTGTGCCAAATTTAGCACGCTTAACTGGAGTTCACCCACATTTGGCGGGGTTTTCAAGTGACATTGGGCAGTTTTCTTTCAGAGGCCATAACTTTCTCAATATTGAACCAAATTGGATGAAATGTTGGTCAATTTTGGATTTCTTCAGCATTCTAGAGTGTTTGGGATAGGTTGCAAAGTGAGCAGAGGTGTTCTTCAGCCATTTTTTCTTTAGGGAAGAGGAAAGGGCCACGAGGGCCATCAGGGAGATGGAGCTATATTGGGTTGTACTTCACTATTTGAGGTGAAATAAAAGCCACTTTTAGCTTATTTATGTCTTATGAAGTCAAATTCACAGCTTGTTTTTCCTGTTTAGGCATATATTTCACTGTGTAACCATTTTGAGAAAATTAATAGAGCAAGGACATTCCATTGGGGAGCCTTGGAATAGTAGATGTAGCCTAGAAGGGGTGAAATGCCTCATCAATTTGTTGTGTTATGTTATGGTGAAGTTTTCTTGTTGTGTATTTTTTCTATGATATATTAAACAGTAAATTTAAATAACAAATCCCCACACATAAAATCAGAAAAAATTACCAAAAACACTTTGTTTAACTTGCCAGTGATGGAGAACACTTTGCACATTAATTTTAATGGAAATGGATACTTTGCATAGCATTACAAATAGTTCCATTTCTAGATCATCAAAAGTGCTTGAAACTGGTGCCAAAATCAATATATCTTCTCCTTTAATCCAATGCCAATCGAATCGCTCAAAACTGATATCATATGCTCCTGATATTGTGTTCTAATCGTTTTCCTAAACAACTAAAAATTTAGCAAGTTGATCAAGTACGTTGACTGGGAAACTAACTGTGTTTTATTTGGGCCAATGACATCTCACCAAGTGTCCTAGTCAAACTAGCCAAGTTTCTGCTTCATTTTTATTGGTTTTTGGTATTTTGAAGTGGTCCAATGGTGGAGAGCCACGTGGTCCAATGGTTGGCTACCACATGGCCTCCCAACTGTATAGTAAAATTATGGTTTGGGTCGAACGGTCCCCCCAGCGATTTGAATGCGCAGCCTACAATGGAGCAATGCAGATTCTTACCACTCTACCTATGGTGTTAATTAATAGTTATAGTGACGCATTACTATCTAAAGTTTATGTGGTTTAAAATTGGGGGACGGGGTCAGGGTTAACCCCTGGCCCTCAGACACCCATACCCACGAGACCACAGACATTGGGCACCGAGGGCGCGATGTTAACCCCAGCCCAAGCCATGATACAAATAAGCGCAAACCACATTAATAGATTTGGATGGAGTTTAAAGTCTTGGCCCACAGATTCAAATGTAACCGGAGGTAACATGAAACTTCACCACAATTCAACAACCAGTTTGGAGCACAGTAATGGTTTGGTGCGCGGGTGGAAACCTAACCATGGTACACGAGAACCATACCATGGTTCCAAACACAGTTAGAACCCAAATAATTATGATAACCCAACCACAACACAAACTACGTTTTGGTTAGGGTTTCATTGGCGTTGAATTTTGAAAACCCAGCCACAGTTACACCAACCTAACCATGGTGTGAGCTTGCTCCAAATAGTTGGCGAGATATTTTGAACTGGCCCCAAATCTACAATGGAAAATGCACAACATGGCTCCTTTTTATACTTTGATGGGGTCGTTGTGCAATTAAAGAAGGCGAACATTTGCACCCAATCCGACACAAATCTTGTCGACGTGGGGCGAATTTTCTCTCTGTGATGTTGAAAATGGTGGAGTTTGTAGGATGGTTTGCACATGGGTCCAGTTTATAGATTCGTTAGTAGCAAAACTTTACTAGATCTTAACTTTTATAGTTTTTGGCCAAATTGAGTGCAGAAAGAACCCAACTAGTGTTTGTTGACTATTATGGAGCCATTGGAGACATTATTTTTTCATTCCAAGCACTGAAAAGCCATCTAAACACATATTTGAGCACATAATGAAAGATGCCCATCATTGGAAGCTGGACCAAGAGATGTAGCCTAGGAGGGGTGAACTCCTTCATCATTTCTTGTCCAATGTTTCTATTTATGGTATTATAGTATTTGTTTTTATGGTGCAAAATTGAGTTTAAACATTTAATTTATGTGTTATTGTAACTTTCCTAATTTCATAAAAGAGATAAAATTTAACTTGTGAATTTCATCAAACCTTCAAGTTTTCAAATACATATCATATACTTTCACAAATTGTATCTCGATGGCTCAACGAAAAGCTCCAGACACTCCTTAGGATCAAATGTGATGAAGTTTACGAACTTGGACTATAGAGTATACATACATTTTCTTAGTTGGATGCTAGAGTCTCTTATAATGCCCCAATCGAGGCTCATTGATTACACATATCTTTGATATGTTGTTTATGGATCTACATTGTGGGGTAAGTAATTATATTTTACAATAGTTCTCTATTTTTTATTTTTTTTTCTAAATGAAAAGCAACAATGAAGCCTAGTTTACATCAATTTCTACTTTTCTATTGTCCATATTTAACCCACATTGATCATAATTATAATTGCAATACTTAGCCATAGAATTTCTAATGCACTGAAAGGATGTTGTGCACTTTGGTGTGTACTATGAATTATGCCACATTCAGGTTACATGTCACAATGTCTATAGAACTAGATGTGATAAAAATTTCGATTTAAACTAATGAATTGACCTCAAGGAATGAATGATATTCATCCCTTACATGTTAGACAATTAGGGTTGAAATCTATGGTTCGTGCTTGGAAATTATGGGGCAAAAGTGTATACAACATAAAATTAGGGGTGAATAGTAGCCTTAGCTACCCCACCCCTAAGAAAAGCCTCACTCCAATACCTTACCTTCTTCTCTCTCCATTCCTTCACTCCATTTTGGTAAATGAAACACCCCTTCCTACCACTCTTGTTTGGTTTTTATGTACATGTTAACAGAAAAAAAAAAAAAATATGTTCCATTCTCTAGTCTAAATATAAGAAACTATCTATGGGAAAATGGTGCTAGTCAGTCTTATAATATACCATCGTTGGTGATGAGCTCCATCATTAGACATATTTGGAGGGGTTAAGAGTCACCTTTTTCCCTTCTCAGATATCTTTTTCTTGCATTTTTATTATTATTTGGTTTTATGGTGCTAGCATAGGTGGTGATTTAGGCTAACATACTCTGAGTGCCTATTATAAGATTGAGTGCAGAAAATTAGGAATTATTAATCATTTTTATAAGGATCTTATCTTAAAGAATCATAGGGGAAAGAAAAGAGGAATTATAGGAGGATTGTCCACCTTCAAAGGCAGCCGAAGGATCCCAAATATTCTCTCTAATTTGAATTCCAAAAGCAGCCAAAGGATCCCTAAGTATTCTCTCCAACATTTCGAATTCCAGAGGCAGCCAAGCAACTCAAAGAGGAGTGCACCCAATCCTTGTTCACTGAGAGTCAAGTGGACTCAATCACCATTTTCTAGGGAGTTGTTGGTAGCTTCCTTATATAATAAATAGAGCAGAGCTAGAGCTAGGAAGAGTTATTCTATTCTAGTCTCGATTCCATTCAGAACTATTATTGTGAGCTATTGAGATTTTTTAATTATTCAGGGATCCAACTTTCAGAGATGTATGCAGTTATTCTTTTATGAAATGAGAAAACTAGTTTCATTCGACTGATTGAAGTTTCAGAGGGCTAAGCTCATGGGTTAGGTCCCAATCCATGTGCCTCAGCTTCTCTGTTGCTACTATATATTTCTTTCTGTCATTTAGCTAGTTTTGCGTCTGCCATTTAAGTTAGATATGCTTCTGATAAGTTTCATTACTGTTTAATTTTTGTGTTGTTGTAGTCTTAATTTCTTATGCATAGTAAAATCGAGGGAAAACTCCAAAAACTGTGGTCAAGTCTCCCCCTCTCATCTTTGTCAAGTTCGAGCAGGGTAGACCTTCCCATAGGCCAAAATTTCTTTTTGTTTGAAGTTTTGGGAAGAAATTGTATTACCAAGTCCAAGCCTCTCTTTCACTGTTTCATCACACATTTCTGCCTATTTCCCATGCATGAATCTGCATGTGTGCTTCACTTCTGAGCACTACTCTTACGCCTCCATTCGCCTCCTTTCCTTCTCACCTTACCGCTGCACTTACCTTTTTTTTCGAACGCACTTAAGCCCTTCACCCGTATTTATTTGTTTTCACTCTGTTCACAGCTGCTTACCCTTTTTACAAAAAACATGTGAAAAACCATTCCAAACCACCAAAAACCTGACCTCCACCTTTTCTCCTCGAGACTCTCGCCACCATACATCGCATATTGCAAATCCCAACATTTGGCTTTTACCTTTAACACTCACTGCTCGTTCTTTGCGATTGTGATATTGCAAAATCGCAAATCACACTTCACACGGTTTACCTTTTACCTTAACGCTTACCGCTCGTTCTTGCGATTGCGACATCGCATATCGCAAATCGCAACTTTTCCCTTTTTCTTTTCACCGCCACGTCATCCCCATCGAAAATCGAACCCCACAGATTTTATCCTATCACAAATCGCATCCCGTGGTTCTTATCCTATCACAAATCACATCCCACAACTTTTCCCTTTTTCTTTTCACCACCATGTCATCCCCATCACAAATCACATCCCGCAAATCTTATCCTATCGCAAATCGCATCCTGCAGAACTTACCACATCACAGATCGCAACCCGCAACCTTTACCGCATCGCAAGTCGCACTTCGCACAATTTAGTTCATTCCGTTAAGTCTTTATCGCTCTATTTAAACTTGCAATATTGTGATTCACGACCCACAACGTCACTCGTCACACTTTGCACTTCGCACAATTTAGTTTATTCCATTAAGTCCTTATAGCTATCCATTTAAACTTTTGAAGTTGTGATTGCAACATCACACATTGCGGCTTTTGTCCTCCCTCGCACTCCACCATCACACTTTTGATTTCTTTCCACTCCAAATTCATTTATCATGTTCTATGGTTTCGCTGCTCCAAACAGGTCATCGTGGAATTTTCACTATAATTTTTTTTCTACGAAGTTTCAAAAGCTGAAATTTTTAGGGAGCGAAGCTGAAATCTTGAGGCAGATTGTCTAAAAATTTCAGAGCTTGGTTCGCAATATTTTCGGAGATATCATCTGTGGAAGTTAGGTATGTTTTCAAGCTCCTAAACAGGTCATCGTGGCATTTTTGTTATAATTTTTATTCTACGAAGTTTCAGAATCTGAAATTCATATGGTGCGAAGCTGAAATCCTGAGGAAATTCGTCAAAAAATTTCAGAGCTTGGTTCGCAATATTTTTGGAGATATGATCTGTGGAAGGTAGTGCTTTTTCAGGCTCCTGAATTTCATCTCAAAGAGGTGATCGTGGGAAAAGTTCAATAACTCTCTCTCTGGGAAGTGGATTTGAGTGCCGTTAAAAGTGGTCGCAAGTACACAGACTGTAGTTTCTTGGCTATCAATTTCAAATACAAAGAACGAAACAGTGACACGTGGAAAGTCCTACAAGTTTACTCTATTGAACTAGTCCAGAATTAGGTCATTGTGGGAGATTGGACACATATTTGTCTTGGGGAATCCAAATTAGATCAGACCTATGGCATTTGAAAGAAGATTCAGAGGGCTACTACAAGGTTGAATTTCAGATATTTAATATTTTCAATTATAGAGATAATTCAATTTCAATATCGAGCTCCTCAAAGCAAGTAAAAGGTGTGTATTTTTTTTTCCGAATTGCATAAGTCTTATTTGAAGAATCAAGTTGAATTGATTCCAAGGGCATATTTTAGAATAGGTATCAATATTGGATTCTAAAATGGCCCCTAAAAATAATTCAACAACCATTAAGCCTTCAGAAGGCTCTACCGTGACTCATGAAGATGAAGAATTGCAACATGATCTATCAAAATTACAAGAGCAAGTGCAACAAATTTCACTCTCGCAAAGAGCAACAAAAAATGGAATGGAAGTTTTGAAGAAAGGCGTGGAAGTGAAGATGGATGGTTTGAAGAAAGGCATGGAGGCTAATATAGATGGCGTGGAAGTGAAGATGGAAGGTTTGAAGAAAGGCGTGGAAGCTAAGATGGATGGTGTGGAAGCTAAGATGGATGGAATGGAGGCTGGCATGGAATCTAAGATGGATGAAATGGAAGCTAAGATCGATGAGAAAATGGAAAACATGAAGAATTTTCTAAAAGCAGACATGGAAGGTTTGACAAAGTTGATACAAGAAAAGTTTCCTAATGGTGAAAAGATAGTAGAAGAACCTCATGATGAGAACAAAATAAATGTTAATTGTGATTTCATAAACTCTAATGTTGGCGGGAAGAACCACCATATTCCAAAGATGGATATGAGGAAGTTCGATGGAAAGGATCCTGTAACATGGATACTACAAATGGATCAATATTTTGATCTCCATAACGTGCAAAACACACAAAAGGTACGCATTGCAACTTTACATTTAGAACAAAATACATTTGTATGGTATCGATGGCTTTGCTCCCGTAAAAAAATTGTCACTTGGTCAATTTTTACGGAGGAAATGATAGTACATTATGAGGATACAAAGAGCAACACCTTCTTTAGCCAATTGATAAATCTCAAACAAAGGGTTTAGTGGGGCAGCACATTGAGGACTTCCAAAAATTGAATATAAGGGTAACTGATATTCCAGAGGAACACAGGATTGATCTCTTCATAGGTACTCTAAAGGATAACATCCAACATGAAGTTCATGTGTTGGAACCTGATTCATTAGAGAAGGCATTCAGGTTGGCAAGAAAAGTTGAATGTAAAATTATGGCGACAAGGAAGCCTACCACTCAATTCTATAAAGAAGGAAGTGTTGCTACGCCTAGATTTCCACAACCTACGAGGTTGACACCACAACAATTGGAAGAAAAAAGAGCAAAAGGGCTTTGCTACAGTTGTGATAGCAAATACACTAAAGGTCATAAGTGTGCTGAGAAGAAATTATTTTACATAGATTGTGAAGAGGAAGGAGAAAATGAACAAGAAGAGGATATACACCAGGAACCAGCCCCAGAAGAGGAAGAAATGAATCCAACCATATCGTGTAATGCACTGGCAGGAATTACCACTCCTCAAACTCTCAAGATAAAAGGACAAATCAAGAAGAGAAAGGTAATAGTGTTGATTGATTCAGGTAGCACCCATAATTGTATTCATTGTAAGGTAGCCAAGGAATTAAATTGTTTCCTATACCCAGCACCAGAATGCCAAGTGATGGTTGCAAATGGAGGAACTATAAATTGCTCTGGGAAATGCCATAATATCAAGCTAACCATGGGGGAATATGTATTGACTCGTCCAATGCTTTCCATTCCTATGGGAGGTGCTGATGTTGTACTAGGAGTACAATGGTTGCAATCTTTGGGGACGGTAGCTTTTAATTTTCAAGAACTTTTCTTGAAATTTTTTTCAGAAGGAAAGGAAGTCGAATTACGAGGTATTGAAGGGAAGCCGGGAAGGATAATAAGCTCTAATGTCATGACAAAGCTTCTAAAGAAAGAACAACGAGGCGTAATTGCACAATTATGCTCACTAGACGTTCCGACATCAAAATCATCTATTTCGGCAGATCTCCAATAAGTCTTGGACAATCATTCCAAGGTGTTTGAAACTCCCAAAGGACTCCCACCTATTCGTGATCATGATCATGCTATTCATTTGATTCCAGGAAGTGTTCCTCCAAACATCGAGCCTTATAGATATCCTTACTTCCAAAAGAGCGAAATTGAACGTATGATTGCAGAAATGTTAGAGGCGGGTATAATTCAACCTAGTCAAAGTTCTTTCTCTGCTCCTGTAGTATTGGTACACAAGAAGGATGGATCATGGCGGATGTGT